>JAKIJQ010000270.1:0-170604 GCA_023373905.1 Rhizoglyphus robini | reverse complement strand
TTGAACTTATCAACTGGGATGACTCCATCAGGGAAAAGCTTTTTGAAGCCTTTCTGAACCATCTCAACAATATCCTCGCCCTTTGGCGTTGTTTTGCGCACCTCAGTGATGTATGGATGATCAATATGATCTTCATCAAGGCTACCAAAATAAATGCACGTCATCGAGTTTTCGTCATTTGTTTTCGACTCATCGATCATTATCCATAGATCACGACCCTTGAGTGAACGATTTTTGGCCAAATAATCCTCTAAAATGTGCAAAATAAAACATTAATAGACATTGTCAGTAGTGAATCAAGCAATACAATACCATCGATGGCTACAGGTACATGCCTCCAAAGTGTGTCATCTGATATTGGGCGTTTGATCTCATGTATGACTGAACGTCGAAGATAAGTCTTAACACTCCTCATTCCTGCCTTTGGAACTGATCGAATAGTTTGGAGTGCGGTGCTTCTCTCTTCGAACGTGGTCAAGCGAGGGACATACTTTCTCTCTGGTGTTGGAAGAGGTCGCCGTTTACCGTTTGCAAGGTAATTTCGTTTCTGTTGAGCGCTGATTGGACTTAGTGCGGCAACCTCTTGTTCAAAAGCTAATTTCTTTTGCGCCTTTTCAACATTCTTGATATGAACATTCGAAGCAAGATGATATAGCAGATTACATGAATATTTATCAATCACTTCTGGCTCGAAAAGTCGAAAACAAGGCTTGCATACCAACTCGTTCACATTACATCCACCTCTCTTTGCTTCCTCCTCATCGGTAATGACGATGTATTGATCGATTGATTGGTCAGGAAAAGCATTAATGGCATTCTTTATTGCTTCATTCATCAAATGCATTTTTCTTTCCAGTGCAAGCTGTTCAGGACTAACTAGAACTTTTCGACTGTTATTCTTATGGCTTTTCTTCTTCTCGTGAGCTTTGAAAGGTTTCGTGGTTGTTCCAATGGCAAAGGACTCATCACAGAAATTGCAAATTAAACTCAAATTTGTTTCGTCAAAATTTAAATATTTAAATTCATTAAGAAATTTGTTTCGATTGAACACTTGCTTGCGAGACAATCCAAGTTCAGGCTCAACAGAGGCACAATTTTTGTGTTGTTCGTTTTTATCGAGGTGATCTTGCAAATGAAATGCTCGAGGATTTGTCAGCAAATGATCACACACAAGGCAAGGAACAATAATGTCACGACATGTTTGAGTCATTGGTCCGTAGATTCCATCATATTCTGGCTTTGCCAATTCATCCCGAAGTGTCTTTGAATCTTTGAGTTTGTTCGCCATTTCGGATGCTTCAACAAAAATGTCAACACCAAAAATAATAAGGTTGAGTCAAAAGTATGCACAATCACAGACTAATGAAATCAATCACACAAAGGCGCGCTTTGGTGAACAAAACAAAAGAGCGACCGTGATTTTCAACCGACTTATTGAACAGCTGATTGGTTTTCCCTCTCTTTTACATTGCAATTCAATAACGACATCGATGTATGTATTACAAATTGTAAATTGTAATTTACAATTCAATATTAAAACCTTTGAATTAACTTTTTTAAAATGTTCCTTTCTGATCTCAATAGTAACTTCCACCAATCTTAAGGACAATGCTTAGCCTAACCTTCACGTATGTACTAACGAAGATCGAATTTACTGTATTCAGCATTCAGAATGATCCAATCAACATGACAGTATCACTGCGACATTGCATGTGTGAACTTGAATATGTACGAATATCGATATCGCGATATTTGATCAGTTTTGCTTACTTTTCGTTTCATTTTGGGTTGTAATTGTATGGTGTTGAAATAGGTGCTTTGTAGTACTGTCTTTTGTGGACGGCGCACCGATCGAAGCGTGTTGTGTGGTGTAGTTTTTCCTGTTCCGTTCACTTGATGTGTGAGCTTTGTGCTGACAAGTCGCTTGTTGTTTTCTTAGTGAACAATAAAGTTCTTAGTGAGTCTAATTTCTGTGTGCTCGACTAACTGGTCTGTGTGTCTCAGTGCAACACGTTATCAAGCACGATTCAAAATGGAACTGGTAAATTCTGCGATGAATCTCGGTTTTGGATGGATCTCGCCTATTCTTTCTACCCCAAACTTGTTGTCTGGCTGTGTGCTCGGTGGACTGATTGTGGCCTGTACGATGAATGTCCGTTCGTGGCTTGAGAAGAAGCGTACTTCCCGGACGATGATGATGTCAAGTGGTGCTGCAGGCCAAATAACGTCTGAAAATACTGTGCAGAGGTATCACCTAAAAATGAAAGAACGAGAGGTCCCGCTTCTTTCAGAGATGAATTTTAAGCTGTGGTATTACTGTTTGGAAAGTGCCCTGATTCAGGGTGGCTCGGTGGAGGCTATCCGACGACCGCTGGCCACAGACGATCCTCGAAACCAGGCTGCAAAGAACAAGATCTTTGATTCGGTGAAACAAGCCTACAAATATGAGCTGATGTCGGTGACGACTGCGTTTGAAGCAATTGAGCGCCTCAGAGCCAAACTGGACAATGACGACGAGGAAAAGCGTCGCCAAATCGAATACCAAATAAAAGGAATGAAGCTGACCAGCGCCAGCAAAATCGAGGAACATTTGGAAGAAATGGAACTAAAAGTTCAACAATATCGGCAATTAGGTGGTCAGATAAGTGAAAAGTCCCATATTCACTACGTGGTGGACACTTTGTCGGGAGATCTAGCATATCTGCGCGATATTCTTCTTACCTATGAATCGGTGGAAAAGGTGAAGACTCACCTCCGTATGAAAATTACTGAACTTAGCCAGAACAAAAGTGAGTCGGTGTATGCAGTGCAGGACAAGAGCAGGAAGAAGAAATTTGGACCTCACAACCGAAAATGTTATCGCTGTGGTGCCTCGGGTGTCAACTTCCATATTGCGGCTGTCTGTACCGCTGACCAACCACAAAATGTAATTCCCTCTGCCCCGGTTTTGAATGTCAATAAAGATGTTTCTCGCGCTTACTCAGTGAATAACGTTAAGGTTTGGCTTATTGACTCTGGGACTGGGAAAAGCTACACAAACGACCAGTCAGAAATCGTGTGGACAGACAAGTCCGAAACATCCTTTGTGTCTCTGGCGGATGGTTCTGTGTGTCGGGTGTACGGATTTGGAAATGTCACGCTACCTTCCGGACTGAAGTTGGAAAGGGTTCGTTTTGCTCCTGAGTTTGATGCCAAACTTATATCGGTTAGCCAGTTGACGTCGCAAGGCTACCAGGTCCATTTCGACGACAAGCAAGCCACCGTGTACAAAAACGGTAAAGTGTTCCTCATCGCGAACCGAATAGACGACCTGTACAGATATATCCAACCGTGTGATGCAGTCCTGAGTGTCAAGAAGCCCGATTGGCACAGCAAATTCGGTCACCCTGGCGCTGATAAATTGGCGGATCTGAGGAAGTTGTTTCCTGAACTTGAGATGAAACACCCGGAAAACTGTGAGACTTGCTTGCGAACGAAACTACACCAGCTGCCTTACCGTTCGACCGAGAACCGTGGTTCTGAACCTCTGGAACTTGTCCACACCGATCTATGTGGACAGATGAGAAAAATTGGATTTGATGGAAGTCGATACTTCGTCATATTCGTGGATGACTATTCCAAGTACGTCGAAGTCTTCGTTCTAAAGGGAAAAACATCGGCTGAAGTGGTCGATGCATTCAAAAAGTTTAAGACCCGATTTGAGAACGAACTGGAGAGGAGAATCAAGAGTGTCCGCAGCGACAACGGCGGAGAATTTGGTGGTTGTGTCTGGGCGTTCCTGTCTGAAGAGGGAATTCAACTCCAGCATTCCGTGCCCTACTGCCACCAACAAAATGGCACTGCTGAGCGAACAATTCAAAAGGTGGTCACCATTGCTAGGGCTTTGATGTTCGACAGTTGTATGCCGGCACGTTACTGGCCATTAGCCCTGAAGACTGCAGTGTACCTTGCTAATCGGTGGCCTCATGATTCGTTGGATGGCCAGATCCCATTCAAAGTGCTCTACCCTCGAAAGGATGATGGCATCAAGAAGTTGCACGTGTTTGGATCAGCAGCCTATCGCTGGATTCACCACGAGAAGAATTTGCGAGACAAGTTTGATCCAACTTCGGAGAAGATGGTCTTTGTGGGCTATGCACCCAATGCCGATGCCTATCTACTGTTGAATCCCGAAACGGGCGACGTCATTCCTGAACGAAATGTGAAGATCATCGATGGAGTGTTCCCGTTCTGTGAGAGAATGGAACGAAATGATGATTGTCAATGCAAAGAGGTGGACCAATGCAGATCAACATGTGTCTTCCCGGAGGAGTTGTTCACCGAAATTGAGGTAACCATTCCCCAGTCAGGGGTGAAATGTCTTCATCTGCCCTACCTACGGCATCATCTGGTGGTCATCAAAGTGGTGGAAACGAAGCTGGTGGAAGTGGATCATTGCAAGATGACAACAATGACGATCAACCTAACGACAATGATGGAGGTGGTGGAGGTGTCCCATCTAGAGACAACAACAAGGCGGACAGTAAAAAGGGCTCCTCTAATGACGACGATGACGACGATGACGATCAAGGTGGTGGATCAGGCGTCTCCACGTCTACTGTTGAGCCTCCGGTAGTCCCACAACCAGCTGGAAGTGTACCAAGAGATGAAAAGTCTTCAGTTGGACACACAAAACCGAAGACTGTGTGGTCCCTAGTTGGGAGTGAATTTCAAGAGGAAGTAGTGATACCTACTGAACCACCCGTGGTGGTAGAAGACCCAATTGTGAATGAACCACTCGCGGTGGTAGAGGAACCAATCCTGAATGACCCACCCGAGGTGGTAGCAAACCCAATTCTGAATGATCCACTCGAGGTGGTAGCAAACCAAATTGAACAACCTGCCCCGTTGCGGAGGTCAGCTCGAAGTAACATCGGAGTCCCACCCAAACGATTCGGAGACTGGGACTATTCTGGACTAGTTGCCGAATTGAAGCATCTTAACGCCAAGGAGGTAAAAGTTCCTGTCACGTATGACGAAGCAATGAACGATCCGAACTATGCTCACTACTGGCAAGGTGCCACCAACGATGAAATCAAGTCACTGATGGAGCATCAGGTGTTTGATGTAGTCGACGAAGACCCAGTGAAGAAACCGATCTCCACCAAGTGGGTGTTTGATATCAAGAAGAAGGCGAATGGTGTGATTGACCGATTCAAGGCTCGACTTGTGGCACGGGGGTTTTGCCAGAAACAAGGCATCGACTACGAACAAACCTTCTCGCCGGTGGTTTCTTTTTGCGTCAATTCGATTACTGTTGACTATCGCCGGTTTATTGAAACTCCATGTTCATCAGGTGGACATTAAAACGGCTTTTCTCAATGGAGACATCGACAAGGAGATCTATGTCAAGCCACCACCTGGATATGCTGAACCTGGCAAAGTATGGAAGTTGTGGAAATCGCTATATGGTCTAAAGCAAGCGCCTAAGTGCTGGTTCGAGAAGATGAACTTGATTCTCGCCAAGATGGGCTTCTACCCTACCAAGTCAGAGCGATGCATTTATGTACGAAGAGAAGGCTCGAAGGTCAGTTACATCCTTGTCTACGTGGATGACATTCTGATTCTCACCGAAGATCTTAAAACGATGGAAGAGATCAAGAATCAACTAAAGAAACTACTGGAGGTACGGGACCTGGGACAAATCGGAAGGTTTCTAGGCGTCGATTTTGAACGAAGTCAAGATATGGAACATCTGTCCCTGTCCCAAGAGATGTATATTGAGGATTTGACGGAACGGTTCGGAATCTCTGATGCGAAACTGGTCGACTCACTGCCATCACTTGATAATATTGATCTGACTCAGGACCCAGTAGATGAGTCTGTACCTGTGAGAAGCATTATCGGTGGACTGCTGTTCATTGCGAACATGACCAGACCTGACATCTCTTCAGTGGTTAGTTTACTATCAAGGCACCTGCATCGTCCAAGCCACCGGTTGTTCAAGTTTTGCAAGAAAGTACTAAACTATGTTCGATCGACTAAGCACAAGCATCTTCATCTAGGAAGAATGGATGGGTCTAACCTGCTGGCTTACGTTGATGCCAATTTCGCGCCAAATGGAGACCGAAAATCTCAGTCGGGAGCACTGTTCCGACTTGGTGGCAGTTCTGTGCATTGGTTTAGTAAGAAGCAGAAGACGGTGAGCACCTCGACCACTGAGGCGGAATACATCGCACTGGCTGCAGCAACCAACGAGGTCTTGTGGTTGCAGAATTTAATGGAGGAATTGTCCATTCCGGTGTCGTATCCAACGGTGATCTACGAGGACAACCAACCGACCATGCAAGTTGCCACGAATCAAAAGAACAATTCTATGGCAAAACACATCGACACGAAACTACATGCTTTGAAGGACTATATCCTGAAGGGTTACGTCAATGTGAACTGGACTGGGACCGAATCTCAACTTGCTGATGGTTTGACAAAGACGAAGAGCGCTTCCCGAGATGCGGACAAACTTCTGGGACTTCCTAATCAGACAGTACCAAAGCAGGGGGGTGTGTTGAAATAGGTGCTTTGTCGTACTGTCTTTTGTGGACGGCGCACCAATCGAAGCTGCAGCGTGTGGTGTGGTGTAGTTGTTCCTGTTCCGTTTACTTGATGAGTGAGCTTTGTGCTGACAAGTCGCTTGTTGTTTTCTTAGTGAACAATAAAGTTCTTAGTGAGTCTAATTTCTGTGTGCTCGACTAACTGGTCTGTGTGTCTCAGTGCAACATATGGAACATTGTTTTGTTGTGTAATTTCACTGGAATACTTCAATCGAAACATGTTGAATTGACACGAAGAAACCGGTGGCCACACCGAAATACTCGGTCAAGTGTTTGTTTATTGGTGGAACGAGTTGTACTCGCCAACACATACTCTCTCATCTCTCCCACCGAAAGCTGATGTGCTTCGTTTATTAGAATCGAACGAGGTGAACGATCGTACTTTACCATAAAAAGTGGGAAAGATCACGAATATCAATGCAAAATGTAATAGTATTACTCTCGAATATTGATTAAATCAATATTGCAAAGTGCGAGGTGTGTTCAATGGAAAACCATCAATACAACCACAGGCAGACTCGCAGATAATCCACTCATTAATACCATGGCTACGTTCCTACATTTAGAAAGTTAAGTTAACAAACCACCTAAAAACAAAACAAAAATGAAAATGATCGAATTGACATTTATTATTCGGACGTATAAATAAAAATCAGTTTATTTCCTTTTACTGTTTCCGAATTAACCTTAGAGCAAATAAAATTGACAATCGAATACATCATGTGAGCAATTCTTATTGCTTAATGAACATTGTTCATTTGACATTCGTCGTCTCAATTTAAATTTGTAACCGAGAATTTTGGCTTGATAAAGGACATCTTCAGAATCAACGGTCCAAAATGATTTACTCTTGATCGGCGATCAATGATCGCGGATCGCTACAGCCAAGAGCGTTTCTCTAGTGTTCATGAGCTTCAGAATAAACAAAGGCTAAAAGGTTGGTAAAATTTAAAACTGATTAGTAATAGTCAACATGTTACGTACCATAACGTTTTATAGTTCAATTAAGACCAATTGTGACATTTTCTAAATTAAAGTTTGAGAATCCATAAATCCATACTTTCTGGTCAATAGGCCAAAATAAGCCAACTTGGATTGATGAACAATTTTGATGCATTCCACACGGGAAAAGGATATTCACTTAGGAACATATCAAATGGATGCAGAAATGCATGCATCGTTGAGTTGACAAACAGTCCAACTGGCTCACAAGAAGCAGAACAATCACTTTATAATGCACATTTTTACGAAATCGATCGTCGAGTTGTGCATCAACAAATTGATCGATTCACCCATCGGAATGGTCGTGGAAAGATGTTCGCATTGAGGCACATCTTCAATGCCAGATGACCAGGACGCTTAAGGTTAGTTTCGTTTGAGACAACACGTTCAAGGAGTTGTTCTTCTTTCTTCATAATTTGCATTGATTTGTCAGTATCAATTTGTTTTGGCTGTTGACTTGGGTTTCTTTTGTTCCAAATGAGCAATGTTATGCGCGAATTTGAAGATCAACTATTTCTCGGGTTGGGTCTCACTTGAGTTTGATTATATTTTGAACTCGAATCAAATAGGCTAAAACAGTGAGATTTTTATATCCACGGGCACCTAGGAAATAACTAAGAAGAAAATTAGTATAAACGATTTAGATTTAAAGAGAAATGTAGAGTCAATTGGTGTTGGTGGACAGATTTGTGCAACGAGTTCATCTATCTTATCATCATCTTGATATTCATAATTTCCCGAATGGAGAGGGAGTTTAATGTTTGAACGAGATTTTCCGCTGTTTGCCAAGTATTTGAACTTTTTGAAGTACCAGAAAAATGATATTCTTTGTGTACGGGCCGAGATTGTGGTGAAGGAGTAGAATCGTGCTAGACTCGACTTTGGTTAGGATCGCTTGAAAAAGAAGTTGACAAATTTAGTGGATTCATAGTGAAAGTTCTTGGTCTGAGGAAAAAAACAACACTAAACTATAGATCAAGATGATTTTTGGCTGATTTTATGGTTGCAAAACTGACAAAACGATGTTTGGGATTCGATGATAAAGAGAACGAGTTTCACAGATGGTAAATAGAAACCAAACAAATATGCGAATGTTTGTAATGTAATGTCGGTAATATTTTGAGATCAACAATATTTTGAGATCAACAATCAATAAGATGTCAAAATAAAGACACAAAACAAAAATAAAAAGTGTCTGTAATTACTTTATAAAGTTAATGGTAAGTAGGAAACATCTTTGATTGAAAATATTAGACGAGATTAAAGGTTGAACTTTTCCGATAGTTCAGTGCACCAAAAAGACACAATGAATATCTAATATATGAGAACACATAGACGATTTCCCAAATCAAACAAATTGACGACAACATTTCACTATTTACCACTTGACAGCTGTTCATACAGTGCAAGTCTGAATAGTGAGTGGTAATGCTGTTGCCGACACTGCACATGCGCAGAGCGATTTGTTGGGAGCGAGGTCGAAAAAAATGCGACAAAGCGGTACTCTACTTATATTACAAAAGGACGTCGTTTGTGAATGTGTGTTTGAGCAATTCAGCTGAAAGTAAATATGCCAACTTTCAGTGCAAACTTTTTTCGTTTGTTCGTTTCTCGCAAAAAAGAATCGATCTGAAAACATGTCTTGTCATCTCGGGCGCAATGTGGATTCATTGCCACCGTCGAATACTTTCGATGTCTCGATTACTGTATCGTTTGCTAAATTGAATATATCATATGAGGACCAATCTCACGACTACCCAACGAATTGGTGCAATCTATTTTGGCACGAGTCGAAATGCAGCAGTTGATTCATCTGAAAGTTGTGTGCAAGAAGTGGCAAGCGGTGATCTGCTCAATTGGGTTACAAAAGAAATCGTTGTGTTTAACTTTGGGCCTTCATCGTCATTCAAAATGCCATCAAATTCAGAAACGATCATTCGGGCTGATCAATTTAAACAAGTTCACAAATTTCAAATTAAAGGGCAATTTGTCATTTCACATTGACAAACTCTTTCCCAACATTGAATCCATCATTATGGATCTGCCTTTTGGTCATATCCTCGCTAATTTGCGTTGGTCACCTCTAAGCCAACTGACCACATTGTCAATCTCAAATACGCAAAACTTTTTGATTAGCAATTATGAAATCAAAAAGTTTTTTCCCACTGATCAATTGGTGCATCTCACTCAAACGGCTCGATTTACAAATCCTAGCCTCTCGAAATTCTCAAATATTAATGCTTGGACCCACTTTGGCTCGATTGGAACAATTCTCTTATTCGGGATATGATCCAACAGTTGTTCGACACTTTAGTCCGAATTGTTCCCAAGTTTCATTTGGAAAATTTGGCGAAACTATAAACTGTTTTGAATGGCACACCATAAACCATCAATGGCTGACTAATGTCACACATCTCCAGCTAATTCATGTTCGTGAACTCGATCGCGTAATCGAGTATCTCGGCCAACATGCAGTCTCATTGCAAGTATTACGATTTCAAGTAAGTTCTGTTTTGATGATTTTCATTAAAAAAAATTCAATTTGAAATTAATGTTTTCATATTTTCACTCAGTTTGCTTTCACTCGAATGGCTCCTCAAATGATTGGTCATCTCGCCAAATTGAAACACTTAACCGAAATTGACCTCAGCCAAATCGAATTTGATTTTCCCCAACTGGACGCGGCTCGTCGTAATTTGCAATTGGACCGACTTGCCTCAATCCGAACCTGTACTCTGTCAATCGCAAAATTGACTGATTTTATTGTTCCTACATCGAACAAGACTAAAAGTGATCTATTCGCTTCTGTACTCTCGACAATTTTGCCCAATGTCGAGCACTTGAACATTACTTTTAATTCGTATGACGTTAAGATATGTGTCAATTCATATTTGTCACGTTTTCCTAAGTTGCAAACACATTCTTTTAAAGAATCGTAAAAGACACTATTAACATTGGAAAAAATTGATCTTTACACCTTTATAATTTAAATTTGTGTCTTTTTACTAATTTTTCATCAACTTCAGTACAAACCAATAAATCGACAAATAAGCTCAAATTCTTGATTTTAAAAATATTTACTAAATTCAACATTAGACTCAGGGATTCATACGAATCTTTGCATAAGCTTTATGCTTTTTTATATAATCTTAATAATAATTCGTGTATACTTAGTATTTCTTATCATATAATCAAATAAATAAAATCTAGTTTCTGTGAAACCGTTTCACCAAAAAGAATATCACGTATGACAATACGTTGTTTATGAACAGGTGCACATGTGAGTCGAGTATTAGTCAGCTTTGTTTTGGCAATAAACATTTGTGTAGTTGTAGTTTGATTTGCATGAAAATCACTTTTCTCGCTCATTTTTCTTTGTGAATTTCATTATTTTTAATTTTGAAAATGGAGTCTTTATTATTCGATTCTCAATTATTCGATTCTCCCACTAGTGATGGAAACAACAACACAACCATCAGCAAATTGCCCAACGAAGTTATGTGTACAGTTTTGGCCAACTTTACCGAAATACACGATTTGCTCCCACTACGATTGGTTTGTCCCCACTGGAAGTCAATTGTAGAGTCCATTGGACACACCAAGAAGTCACTGATTTTATCTCATGGATATTCGCTCCCTTGTCATGACGAGGAAATTCAGAAACGATTCTTTGGCGAGCTGAACGTGTCGCGTGACTTTGTTCAAATCAAATTCAATTCTAAAGTGTTTGATTCGTTGGTCGATTTTGGTGCATTTGTGTTGAATCTATTTCCGAATGTTGAACAGCTCGTACTCAAGACAATACTTCCATACGATTTTGATTTGATTCTCAATTTGTGGAAACCAGATCAGATCACCACTCTCTCGTTAATTGGTCAATTTGGTCCTTGTTCTGAGCATCAAGTCGACAACTTTGCCGAAAGCATCAATTCACTCGATTCACTCAAACGACTCGATTTGTATGGAGAATTTTATGATCTTCTCAATGTTTTGGAGCCAACTTTAGCTCGTGTTGAACACTTTTCATTTGAAAATATGCAATTTGATTCAGGCTTTTTGGAGCTGGCACCACTTGGCACCAAGCCCAACTGTACCCGACTTTGGCTTTGGGACTTTGAATCGTCCTTAATTATGGTGAAGCAGTGGCTCTATCCAAGTGATGTGACCAGTCTCACTCATCTCAGTCTGGGAATTGTCAGTTTGGATGATGAATTGGCCCGATTTGTTGTTAAAAATTGTACTTCACTTCAAGTGCTACAAATTAGGACATTGACTCCGATGGTAATTGATAATTGATTCTATTTATTATTGATTTACTCAATTGATTTAAATATATTCTTTTCTATAGCCTTTCACCCCTCAACTGATCAATATTTTGAGCGGCCTGACTCGCCTGACTGAGCTACGGCTCTTTTGGATTGATTTGAACATTCAAAATTGGACTCAACAACTGTCTGGTGATGGTCTCAAGGCCCTCACTCCACTTTCCACCGTTCGTATTTGTTCGTTTGGCCCGAGAGAAGCATGGCACTTTGGTGTGCACGATCGTGAACGTTTAATTCCGATTTTGGCGCTAATATTTCCCGCCATCCAGCAGTGGAACTTTTGAATTATATATTTCTTTTTTAATATTTAATTTGTATATTATCAATGATTTGCAATTTTTGATGCTAAATGCTCTATATTAAAGTAACTTTGCTTTCAATTAATTGAACACGAGTCTTTTTTTGGTCGTCTTAGTCAACTTTGTCAATTTAAATTTGAATTTGGTTGAAAGTTTTCATTTAGTCGGAATTTTCTATATCAAATAAACATTTGCATAATTTTACTGAGTTTTTCTCAATTTGAAGCAAACACAAAACTTTTTCTCTTTTCTATTTCATTATTTTAATTTTTAGAATTTTGCTGATAAATGGAATTAATTAGTAATAATCTGACACAAGCCAACTCAGTCTGTACTGTCTCAGAATCTTGACTCAAGATATGACCATTTTCTGACAATTAACGAGTAAATCAAACTGGCAGAAGACAATTTAACTGACATATTTGAAAAAACAAACAATTGAACAAATTGCGAAAGTAAGGACAATTTTGTATTGACACAATATACACAATGTTTATGATGCGAATGCATAATTTTTACCAAAAATTGTTGAAGATTGCAATTGAGAGTGATGAATTAAATTGCACTTGTAATTCAATCTGGAATTGTAATTGTCTATTTGTTTTGGCTTTTTGAATTGATTTGAGCAAAATGTTGAGCTCACACTGACGGGACTGTATTTTTGTTTGTTTGTTGACAAATTTCATTAAAATACAATCCAATTGGGATTGATTTAAAATAGATTAGATTTACTCGTTAATAATGCGTGTGATTAACGATAATAAACGGAGTTTCAATTCAGATGCTCATTTAAAATTGTGATTTCACTACTCTTAGCGTTACACGTGTACGTACGTTATATGTGAATTCGACTTTATGGCACGCAGTTGTGTTTGTGTTCGGCTTGAATTTGCATTATTTTCACGAACTTTCTTCTCAGATCTCGATTCCAAAATGGATACCAACGCTAAACCTGATACGGCTACCAATGCCACCATCTCATCAGTCAGTTCACACGCATCCAATTTTGGTAAACTCAAAATTGAATCATCGTCTAATGATGGACCGAATCTCTTTATGTGGTTGTTTATGTCACAGAATTGCCATTACTGTTGCGATCAGTACTGTTATATATTGATTTCAGAATGGTTTTTGTCCAATTTGGACTAATCAATCAATGTGCTGCAGTGGTGACAATCTTCAAACAAATGACATTACAGAATCGAAAATTTTATCAGCTCTATCAAAAACTGCCAGGCGCGGGGCCAATTTGGAATCGACATTTGACAAAAGTATAATACATAATTGATGTTCTACTTTTGTTTGTTTTCCGTTTTATTACGAAACAGGCGGATAATCTCCAACACAGTCGATTACTGCACTGTTACGCATTTTCCCTGTTTGGAAACTATCGAATCACCACTAAATCGTTTAACATTCTAAGAATTGAGTTGAAAATTTTGTTTTTTGTTTTAATATAAATTTTTAACATTCAACATTTAGATCATATCGTACACTAGTGTATTCTTTCTGTACATTGCAAAAAATAAGAAAGTTGTCTTCGGCAACCCTTCTCCACTTGAATAAATAAAAATATGGGTTCAAAAATATACCGTATAAAAAATACCCAAAATAAAAAGTATATCATATATTCATATTAAATCATTTTGAAATACCTTGAATATTTTTAGAATGATGCAATTGTGGAGTGAGGAAATTGTTTAGATTGTTTGAATATTTTGTACAAATTTAAATAGATAATTGATGCAGTTGAAATTAGTGTTTGTACATTTGAATTTTGTTTCGTCGCCCGAGATGTTCTACTTTGAATGCTAAAATGGAGAACATCCCAACACCTTGCTACATTCATCGATGGAGTATAGAGCACTTCAGTTGGTATCTTCCAAATGGACAACTGCACGGGAAGGACTGCATCGAGTCTGGAGTGATCAAACCAGAAAACACCAAACTCGCATTCTACCTGCGACTCTACCCTGGAGGCAATAAATCCTATTCTTCACTTGAATTTGGTTGCCTCGAGTCTAGTCTTTTGAAAAATATTAATTTGAAGTTGACATTTGTGGTTGAAGATAAAAGAAGACAAAAGAAATTCAAAAGTGAGTTTTAAATTAAACAATAAAACATTAAATATTTAATCTAATTTTATTTAAGCAATCGCCGATCACAACTTTGATCAAAATGATGTATTTGTTTGTAAGCAATTCATTGGACACGTTGAATTGGACAAAAACAAAGAAAATCTGTTGCCAAAGGACATTTTGACCATTTGTTGTTCGGTGAGTTGTGTGCTAATTGAGAGAATATTGTTTTTTCAAATTTTCTTTCTAGATTCAAGAACACGAACATTCGAATTTGTTTCGAGGATTTGCACAAGGAAAGTCAGTGAGCGAGCCAGACCTACTGTCACAAATGTGGACTATTCACAATTTTACAGACTATTTGGCTGGTAGCAAATTGCACTGGAAAGATCGTTTGTATTCAGAAGTGTTGTCAACTAAAGATGGAAACTATGAATTCAATCTCGGTCTTTCTCCATGTGGCTTCAATGATGAAACTAGAAATCATGTTTCTATCTATTTGTACCAAAAGAAAGGTGAAAACGCTAAGTTCAAATTTGTGCTTTCAATCATTGATGCTGATGGAAAACGGAGAAATATTCGAAGTATTGAAAAATTTGGAAAGTGCAAATTAACTCTAAATTTTGTTTTATAGACTTTATTGATGATCTGACTGTGTCATGCGGTTACTCGAAATATGTTTCACATGTCGATCTATTGAATCCACAAAACAACTATTTGCCTCAAAACAAGTTGACTATTGCTTTCTATGTAAGTGATGATGATTATTAGATTTGTTTTGTTTTTATATTATTCTTGAATTTGGTAGATTGAGGACGTTGGAAATGAACTAATCCGAGGATATACTGAAACCTCCTCCTGTACAGCAATCACAAGATTTTTGTCACACATTTGGACTATTGAAAATTTTACTGATTATTTGGATGGTGGCAAATTGCATTGGAAAAATCGAGAAGTTTACTCGAAAGTACTATCAACAAAAGATGGAAACTATGAATTCTATCTGGAACTTTCGCCATGTGGCTCCAGTGATGACACTAGAAATCATGTTTCCATCTATTTGCAACAAAAGAAAGGTGAAAACATTATCTTTAACTTTGTGCTTTCGATCATTGATGGTGATGGAAAACGGACAAACATCAAGGGTATTGACAAATTTTGAAATTTGAAAAATGTAACTTAATGATCAATTTTGTTTTATATTTAGACTTTACTAATCACTTAACCGTAGCACACGGTTTTCCAAAATATATTTCGCATGTCGATCTATTGAATCCACAAAACAACTATTTGCCTCAAAAAAAGTTGACTATTGCTTTAAATGTGAGTGTTTGTGCTTGCATCAATTAAATCAATTTAAATCAATTTTTTCTTGTTATTCAGATCGAAGACGTCGATCAAGAAGTAATCCGCGATTATCACGAAACTCGTTCAACCACCAAACCAAACTGTCATGTGCACATTTGGACTATCGAAAATTTCACTTCACTTGGCACTGGTTGGGCATGGAAAATTGGTTTGGAATCGTGGATAGATTCGAACACATTTACAGTATCCAATAGAAAAGATAAATTTTATCTTTGTTTGTATCCAAATGCTGAAGAGGATAAAGAGTATATTTCACTATTTCTACATTCTTGTAAGAAAAGTGAATTTGTGTTCAATTGTACTTTTGTCATTTCCGGTAATGAAGAGAGTATAATAAGGGGTAATATATATTGTGTCAATTTGGTTTTATTTGAAATAATATTTTCTTTAACAGAAATCAGTCCTAAATTCATCAAATGTAGTACAGGTCGGGGTTATTCAAAGTTTATTTCACGAGCTGATTTGCTCAATAGCAAAAATGGTTATTTGTCCAATAATAAGTTAACTATCAAATGTGTGGTGAGTAATATTAGATGATATACATTGGATTTAATCTATTGAGAAATACTTCATTTGTAGATTAGTGATCAAAATGAGGAGTTGATTCGTGGCTATAAAGAAACATGTTCCATAACCAATACTTAATTCTTTGGATGATCATTCATTTACTTTCTCAACTATGAATATAATATCTAATTGATTTATTTTTAAATGCTAAAATAAAGTTTTTTATAAATTCGGAAATCGTAATATTAATTTTTTACTCACTCAAAAACTAACAATACATTTAAAGATTTCAGAAATCTAAGAGAAATTCAATTTCAATCCAAATTGGATTTATCTAAAATGACTACAGTAAAGTGCCTATAATTCGAAATTTTTTGCTGCCAACTTTTGATTTTGATTTCGAATTACGAATTATGGGAGTAGGCTATTTTAACTCAAACTGTACATTTTAGGTTAAAATAACCTGATAAAATATCATATTTTTCTCGAACAGTTAAGGTTTTTATTATGGACAATGTTGAAATTCAATAAGGACTATCAGAAATTGAAAATGTGCAAATTGAAATCACGGCCGGCGGAGGGTCGTCAACCGCCATAGGTGGCAGGTTCAGTCCACGGAATTTGTAGAAGAGGGGACTCTTATACAGTTTTTCATTTTCAATAATTTTATTTCGAATTAACCCTGTAAGATCATTTCGAAATACGAATTATGGGAGGTTTTTCGATTTATGAGCACCTTTTGTACAGCAATAGGTACCGAAATATAGGAATTTTGACTATTTTTGTTACGAATTACGAATTATGGGAGCATTCGAATTAAGGGAGGCACGAATTATGGGCACTTTACTGTAATCTTTGTTTTTTAAAAAATCTGAATCAGTAGACATTAGCCATTCCACATACATTATTGGCATATTTTGAATTATCTGCATATTTAGAGGCAATATCATGATATAACAATCAGTGCGCACTGCGCAGTAGCATTCATTGAATATATACTCGTACATTCAATATTACGTATAATATAATACAAAATAATACAAAATTGATTGCATTCAATACATTGAAACTTTCAAACAAACTGCAAAAACTGTTTGTTTGTTTATACTCAGAATGTTTCTCTTCTGTAACCCATTTAATTCTTCATGTGCTACAATAAGAAGCAAACCACCAAGCTACACTCTTCGGTGGAGAATTGAGAACTTCAATTGGTACTACAGTCCAGATGGAGGACTTCCCCGGAAAGATTACATCGAATCTGAGCTATTCAAACCAGAAGGCAGTAATCTCGCATTCTACCTGCGACTCTACCCTCGTGGCAATGGTTGCGATAACCGAAACTATGCTTCACTTGAGTTGGGCCTCGAGTCTGATTCAAGTGACGAAGATGTCATTTTGAGAT
The DNA here is from genome assembly GCA_023373905.1 of Rhizoglyphus robini. NCBI lineage: Eukaryota > Metazoa > Arthropoda > Arachnida > Sarcoptiformes > Acaridae > Rhizoglyphus > Rhizoglyphus robini. The sequence continues at coordinate 153,033 of JAKIJQ010000270.1, read as the reverse complement.
TGACATTTGAGATAGAAGATGGAAATGGACAAAAGTGCTTCAAAGGTAAGTTCCAATTTAAATAAACATCAATTAAGTTTTTTTTAAAGAAACTGTGAATCACAACTTTGATCAAAATAATCCATTTGTTTGTGAACAATTCATTGGACTTGCTGAATTGGATCGAAACAAGGACAATCTGTTACCAAAGGACACTTTGACCATTTGTTGTGTGGTAAGTTGTGCTCAAGTGTGTAATTTAGTTTTTGAAATCGGTAATTTTAAGCTTGAAGACCACGAATATTTGAATGTATTATTTGGATTTACTCAAGCTGTGTCAGTGAGCAAGCATATATGTTTTGATATTATTCTTGCATTTGGTAGATTGAGGACGTTGGACACGAACTAATCCGAGGATATACCGAATTGTCCTGCTGCACCGAAATCAACGCATTGTCACACATTTGGACAATTGAGAACTTTACCGACTATTTGGCTGGTGGCAAATTGCACTGGAAAAATCGATTATATTCAGAAGTATTGTCCACTAAAGATGGAAACTATGAATTCAATCTCGGTCTTTCTCCATGTGGTTACAGTGATGACACTAGAAAACATGTTTCCATCTTTTTGCACCAGAAGAAAGGTGAAAACTTTGAGTTCAACTTTGTGCTTTCAATCATTGATGCTGATGGAAAACGGAGAAATATTCGAAGTATAAACTATTTTTTTTTAAACAACGAAAAGTTGCAAATTAATGCTCAATTTTGATTTACAGACTTTACTAATCACCTGAAAGTGTCACGCGGTTATTCGAAATATGTTTCTCATGTCGATCTATTGAATCCACAAAACAACTATTTGCCTCAAAACAAGTTGACTATTGCTTTCAATGTGAGTGATGATTATTAGATTCGTTATGTTTTGATATTATTCTTATGCATTTGTTAGATTGAGGACGTTGGAAATGAACTAATCCGAGGATATACCGAATTGTCCTTGTGGCGTGACGCCTGTGGAGCTCAGTTAGAAACAGAAGGCGGGTGAGCTAGCGTCATGCCCATTGAAGAAAAGCGCGGGAAATGAGGGGACTCGTTACCGTGACCGAAAGGAAAAGGAACGAGGGTTAGGTTTGTGGCTTAAGGATAGTCTTACCAACGGTAAGATCAATCGCACAGAGTCTTTGACGCGGACTCAGGCGGAGATCAGTTGCTCCTCGAATAGAGGTGATGGGAACGTGAAAAGGCAACGTAGCTTGCACACAAAAGAGTTTAATTGATAAAAGAAGAGAACACTTCGCGTATGAGCGATACAGACAAAAGAAAGAGTTCGTGTGCGCTCAATACAAAATAACGGTGCGGGAATAGGAGAATAATGTGGATGGCACTGGTGCCGGCGCGAGCCAGTGGCGACTGGAAGCGAGGTGATGTTGAAGAAATGGGGTGAAAGCGGGAGATGGAGTAAAACACGATGTAAAATCGAGGTAAGATGTTGGTCCTGATGGTAAAAGAAGGTTAGTCTGGTCGTACATGAAGATGTCGTACCGTGAAACCTGGACAAAGACTGACTAGCCTGGAGCCAGCTTATATAGCGAAAAAGTGACCGAGCGATGACCAAATGGTGACCATCGACGACGATGCGAGAGCGAAGTGGCCTTGAGTGGCGAATCGATGAAACGGCGTGTGTGACGCACGGACGGTGGCGTGGTCGTGACGAAAAGGGTCCTATCCGCAGATGACAGGATTAGTGGTGAACTTGAGACACCACATTCTCCCCAGCCACGGAGTGCTCGATTGGGATCCGTAAGTTGAGGACATGAGAGCGAGGTTTCCGGGTGAAGAGTAGAACGGTCGACGTTCGGTAGGCGCCATCCGGGTTCGGGATATGGACAAATGCATAAGATGAGCCAACGGAATCGGGCTTCTGTCTGTCGCATGGGACCGGCGAGATGGAGATGACCGTTGGGAATGGGGAACTTGTGAACCACCTTTTCGGGTGGTCGTCCTTTCGGTTTGATGAATGGTTCGGTTGTTAGACTTGCGTAATGGCACTGAGAAAGAAAATCGTCGTGGGTCCAGAGATGGGCGTGGACTTGTGGCCACTTTGCGCGCACTTGGGTGAGACTTGAAATTCGCCTTCCGGTGTTGATGAATGTGTCGAGAGACTGGAACTTGCGGACCTTGCACCGGGGTAGCTGAGATCGTAGGAGGTGTACGGCACGACCACACGGAACGCGGTTGGCGGCATCATAACCTGAGGTGAGATTGAACCAGTTATCCTGCGAGGACAACTCGAGGAGTCGTGTGGGAATGGCCGCGACCAAGTTGGACTGTGGGATAACCTTCGGAAGGGCTGCTTGTTTCTTACGGAAGGGCGATAGTTTCGATAGGTGAGATGAATCCAGGTGGGCGTACAGGGTAACGCGACAACCGTTGGTATGATCTACTGACGAGTACCTCCGCTTCGTGGACCATTGCATCGAATTGACCATATTACTGTTCGCGAGATTGTTCGAGTCTTGAAACGGAACTTCCTGTAACGAGGAGATTGTAGTACGTGTCGGTCGTTTCAACCTGGTGTAGTAAGCACGGCGACGTTCGAGTGGATTCTCGGTGTAACGTAAGGTCAATAGAGATGCAAGTTGAGTACTTGAGTGGAGAGTTGATGATGAGGAAGTAGTGCCAGACGGTAGTGTCTTCAGTGCGACCAATTGTGGGAAAATTTGATGGGACCAAACAAGCCCGGGACAGTCGGAGAGCGCGATCCGGGATGGCTGCTTAGCTTCGCGAACATGATTTGGTAAGGAGAGTGGCTTGGATTGTTCCTTGAAGACGTTGACGAGTGGGACTCGATCTGGAGATACACGGGCAATACGAGTATGGAACCAATCTTTACGTACGTTTGATGTGAGCGCTTTGAGCAGAGACCAGTTTGGTGCCGCGTGGAGCGATGCTTGTGAGACTTCGAGGCACGAGATGGCTTTATCGTCTGGTTTGAGGATATGGACGGATTGGCGATGATCCGCATTGAGACCATTCTTGCTCAAAGCTGTTAATCGAGCGATGGCATTTCGAGGGTTGAGCAACAATTTTGTTAGGCCTCGGAAGAGACTCGGATTCTCAGTTGAGTTGAGGGAACTGGAAAGCGGCAGTTGAGATCCTGTGCTGGTGCTCAAGTAGGCACAATTCACAAACATATTGCGTGGCCGTCTTCCTCCTGCCGTGCCCTGGAGCGTCCACCCAAATCTTGAGTTAACGAACGCGAGACCTTTGGCGAATTTATAGCTTCGCTGGAGGGAAAGTAAAAAGTGATCAGTGTAAAGGTCTTGACCGATCAATAAGTCGATCGGCACGTAGGCTGCTTGAGAGGAGAAATCCGTGAGTAGAATACCGAAACGTTGGGCTGCTTCGAGAAACTCGGATGTTGCAGCAGGTAGTTGTCCTACCAAGATACCAGACATTACGAACACCGAGATGTCAGAAATGACACGTGGATCGGTCATTGACTGGATGGTGATCTTCGCTTCCCAACTGATCTGTAATCGTGCGGAACCACCGAAGGCGCTGACCGTGAATGGTTTGACTGGCACTTTCTCGATGCCCAGCTGAGTGAGGACTGACTCCGATATGAAGGATGTCGTAGACGCTTCATCCAGAAGTGTTCGCACTGGACTAGCCAAAGAGGTCTCGAGATTATTGACGTACAGTTTGAGTGTCGGTAAGAAGACCGCTTCCGAATTGGTAGTAAAGCAGGTGAGGCTGTCTCGTTCTTCCACTGCTGTGGCAACGTGCTCGGTGGAATTGACTTCGGCGATGGACGAGACTGGAATAGACTGAGACTCGGTTGGTTGATTAGCCTCGTTGATGGAAGCGTCATTGCTGTTGCTTATTGTAGAAGAACCTTGAAGTGGCTGAGACTTTTGGCTAGGTTCCGTTGTCGGCGTTGACCAGCATTTGCAAACGGGAACGTAAGGAATGGGGACACGAGGATACTGGCATTCCACGCAGAGCCTGTACCGATCCAGCGCTGGCCGGCGTGGGAGGCTGACCGTGTTTGGTTCGGTGGCGAGGCACGGGTTTGCTTGTGGCTCCTCATATGTAGTCGAAACTTTCCCACCGATAGAAATGACGTGAGTGGACATTTGCTGTGCGGCGTGCGAAGATGACTGTGGTGCTTGTTGTGTGTGAAGTTGAGAACTCGGGACGCCACCACTTGTGGAAGGAGTTGATGTGTTGCTGCTGAAGCCACTCGGTCCACCGTACGGTGGTGGAGGAGGAGGAGGACATGGAGGTTGTTGTTGATGACGCATTGAATCGTTCGCCGCTGATTGGCATAGACAGATAAGCGTGTGATAAGGAGAACGGCAGCGACGACAGCCTGTGCCGGCGCACTGATGATCACTTTGAGGCAAAAGACAATTTAGGCATCTTCCTTGTTGCTCTAGGCCTGCTCGGCGTTGTACGCGACTGAGATGACAGTGAATACGTCGATGGTTTTGACCGCAGAAATAGCACGGTTCAATTGGAACACTATTGGAGGTAATAGGCTGCTGGACGGTAGCGGCAGTGATTGCCTGTGGGCTGACCGGTTCCGCTGAAGGACGCCCTGGCGATTTGATTGACTTAGCCGTCGTGTTCGTAGTGGGTGCACTTTGTAGGAAACATCGTTCTTGTTCGGCCTTGCGCAGTCCATTGATTTGCTTGGTTACCAAATTGTGTAGATCACTTAAGGAGTCGCCTTTCTTAGAGTAATTGTATTTCGTCCACAATGGACCCAACTTGCCTTTCAGGAGGATGTGTGCTTGAGCCAACCAGGCCTGATCTGTAGAACTGATGCATCGTTGAGCGCACAGGATAGCGGACTCTAGTTTTCTCCATTCGGCCACACCAGAGCGAGCAGTAAGCGTCGGTACTTCGCGAATGTCTTGTAATAGGTCACTCCATAAAGCGGTAGATGAACTGTACTGCTGAGCAACGATGTCGATTGCGTCTTGGCAAGTATGGTGCGTCAGGATGAGATCGCGATGTTGTGGGACGAGAACTGAAAGAATCTCCAATTTTAATACTTGAGAACCAAACGGGTTAGAGAGTATAATTTCTTTAAATAGTAGAACAAACGTCGACCACCTTGAAGCACGACCACAGAACGGTTGCATGTCTTTGGCAGTTGGCATTTTGAAGATTCGCTGAGGTTGAGTATTTTGATTATTTGAAGACTGCTGCCGACCGTTGTTGTTAACTGAAGGCTGCCTGTTGAAAGGAGAAGCATCTTGAATTTGACCGAGACTGGCCCACAGTCGAATGTTTTCTTGCGTCTGACCCGCAGGTACTTCTGCCCGCTCTAGTTCCAGGATGATTCGATGGACACGATCGTAGTACGTTACAGAACGGTTCTCCAAGGTAGTGGCCTCCAACGTTAATGCTCGACCGATGATAGACTGGTATGAGGTAGTAGATGAACCACTTGCCTGGCTGGCCCTTTCATGGTTGCCCTCTTCCTCGTGTCGACCGATCAGCTGATTGTTGTTGATAGCATTGTTGGCGGGACCACCGTTGTTAAGTATGATTTCTTGATTGTTTACTTGTTCTTGGTTGTCACCGATCAGGTCTTGTATTTGTACTTCGGCAGGACGCGGTTGCAATGGTTGACCGTTGTTGGGATTGCCTTGATTGACCTCCATGTTGCGTCTGTCCGCACGTTGTTGTCGTTCGGCTTGGCGAGCTAGTCTTTGTTGGATGGTGAAGCGAGCGTAGTCGTTAGCAGACATACGGTAGGTCTTGAAACCTGGCAGTTGTACACCAAATGTGGCGTGACGCTTGAGGGCTCAGATTGAAACAGAAGGAGGGTGAGCTGGCGTCGTGCCCATAGAAGAAATGCGCGGGAATCGGGACTCGTTACCGTGACCGAAAGGAAAGGAACGAGGGTTAGGTTTGTGGCTAAATGATACTCTTACCAACGGTAAGATCTATCGCACAGAGTCTTTGACGCTGACTCAGGCGGAGATCAGATGATCCTCGAAAGGAGGTGATGCGAACGCGAAAGAACAACGTTGCTTGCACACGAAAGAGTTTAATTGATAAAATGAGGAGAACACTTCGCATATGAGCGATACAGACAAAAGAAAAGAGATCGTGTGCAACGATACAAAATAACGATGCGGGAATAGGTGAATAAGGTGAGTGGCACTGGTGCCGGCGCGAACCAGTGACGACTGGGAGCGATGTAATGTTGAAGGATTAAGGCGTAAGCGGGAGATGGGGTAAAACACGATGTAAAATCGAGGTAAAAGTTGGTCCTGATGGTAAAAGAAGGTTAGGTTGGTCGTACATGAGGATGTCGTACCGTAAAACCTGGACAAAGACTGACTAGCCAGGAGCCAGCTTATATAGCGAAAAAGTGACCGAGCGATGACCACAAGGTGACCATCGACGACGATGCGAGAGCGATATGGCCTTGAGTGGCGAATCGATGAAACGGCGCGTGTGACACACGGACAGTGGCGCGTTCGTGACGAAAAGGGTTCTGTCCGCAGATGACATGATTAGTGGTGAACTTGAGACACCACATCCTCCTGTACAGCAATCACAAAATTTTTGTCACACATTTGGACTATTGAAAATTTTACTGATTATTTGGCTGGTGGCAAATTGCATTGGAAAAATCGAAAAGTATACTCGAAAGTATTGTCAACAAAAGATGGAAACTATGAATTCTATCTGGAACTTTCGCCATGTGGCTCCAGTGATGACACTAGAAATCATGTTTCCATCTATTTGCACCAAAAGAAAGGTGAAAACATTAAGTTTAACTTTGTGCTTTCGATCATTGATGCTGATGGAAAACGGGCAAACATTCAAAGTATTGACAAATTTGGAAATTTGAGAAAATGTAGCTTAATGATCAATTTTGTTTTCAATTTAGACTTTACTAATCACCTAACTGGAACACACGGTTTTTCAAAATATATTTCTCATGTCGACCTATTGAATCCACAAAACAACTATTTGCCTCAAAACAAGTTGACTATTGCTTTAAATGTGAGTGTTTGTGCTTGCATCAATTAAATTAAATCAGTTAAATCTATTTTTCTTTGTTATTTTTAGATTGAAGACGTCGATCATGAAGTAATCCGCGATTATCACGAAATTCGTTCAACCACCAAACCAAACTGTCATGTGCACATTTGGACTATTGAAAATTTCTCTTCACTTGGCACTGGTTGGGCATGGAAAATTGGGTTTCAATCGTGGATAGATTCGAACACATTTTCAGTATCCAATAGAAAAGATAAATTTTATCTTCGTTTGTATCCAAATGGTGAAGAGGATAACGAGTTCATTTCACTCTTTCTTCATTCTTGTAAGAAAAGTGAAATTGTGTTCAATTGTACATTTGTCATTTTGGGTAATGGAGTGAGCAGAATCAGGGGTAAATATATATTATTGTGTCAATTGGTGAACTTGATTTTAATTGAAATAATATTTTCTTCAACAGAATTCAGTCATAAATTCATCATAGATAATTCAGGCAGTGGTTATTTTAAGTTTATTTCACGAGCTGATTTGCTCAATAGCAAAAATGGTTATTTGTCCAATAATAAGTTAACTATCAAATGTGTGGTGAGTAATATTAGATGATATACATTGGATTTAATCTATTGAGAAATACTTCATTTGTAGATTAGTGATCAAAATGAGGAGTTGATTCGTGGCTATAAAGAAACATGTTCCATAACCAATACTTAATTCTTTGGATGATCATTCATTTACTTTCTCAACTATGAATATAATATCCAATTGATTTATTTTTAAATGCTAAAATAAAATTTTTTTTAATAAATTTGGAAATCGTAATATCAATTTTTTGACTCAAAATCTAACAATACATTTAAAGATTTCAGAAATCTAAGAGAAATTCAATTTCAATCCAAATTGGATTTATCTAAAATTGCTAATGGTCATAAATCAGTAAATCAATTCAATGTATCAAACATCGATTTTGCAATGTTGTATTTATTCAGTTACATAATGTAACTTACATTCGCAAATAAGATTGAACTGCAAAAATGAATGCAAAAATGAACAGATAAATTTCATTTCCAAGTTAAAATATGCAATTTATTTCCCTAGTTGGAATAAATGCAAACGCAACACTCAGAGTAATGAGAAATTTTCATTTTGTTTCAAACATGATCAGGGATTTTATCATACAATCCTTCTCAATGGAAAATTAAATTCACAATTTTTGAATCTAACCAAGAGATGGCACCAATTTTGTCACCAAAAGTGAGTTGTACGGTTTAAAGTCTCGAGACTCAATGTATTTCTTCCAGTGCAAATGATAAATACACTGATACTTCGAATCGATGTAGTAATTTTTTTAGTTTGTGACAAAAAAAATGTAGAAGTGATCAATGTGTGTGGTCTTGTCTTAAGCTTGCGGCAACTTGTTAGAATACGAGCAAATAAACATTAATCTAACCTGATCACTTACTAATATCTGCCTAACATTTACAAATTTGTAGCATAATTTCACCATTTTTGTATGTGAGTGTATGTAATGTGGTTGAATTTCAAATCAATTAGAGAGCAAATAACTAACGTGCACAATTTACAACATTTGGGTCGGTCACGTTAGCTAGAAAAGACAACCTCTAGGCGTGGCTTACATCGCGTTTCAACCAAAACATCTGTTCTTCGCCAATGCGACTATTACCACCCAAATAACTCATTTTCCGCTATTTCTACATTTGTTTTCATTTTTTTGCGTGTCTGCCTGTCTGTCTTCACTAGGTGAACACATTTTCGTCTCAAGATTCGGATTCTCTCATGTTGACCTTGAGTGGACACATTGACAATCCTGTTGCTCGTTCCTCGTTGACACAGAGGATACTGAAGATGATCTCGATGTTCCCCGTTGATACAGAGGATTCTGAAGATGATCTCGATGTTCCCCGTTGATACAGAGGATACTGAAGATGATCTCGATGTTCCCCGTTGACACAGAGGATACTGAAGATGATCTCGATGTTCCCCGTTGACACAGAGGATACTGAAGATGATCTCGATGTTCCCCGTTGATACAGAGGATTCTGAAGATGATCTCGATGTTCCCCGTTGATACAGAGGATACTGAAGATGATCTCGATGTTCCCCGTTGATACAGATGAACACATTTTCGTCTCAAGATTCGGATTCTCTCTGTTGACCATGAGTGGACACATTGACAATCCTCAATCCTCCTTTCCAGTACATTTTGCTCCATCCCCATCCTCATTCCTTCTACTCCCACCAATTCCTTACCCTCAGGAACCAACTCCATCCATCTACAACCTTTCAGACATAATCCGAAACCGGAATATTCCTATTCCTATCCTCCAGTCACCAACAGGAACCAACTACATCCATCTACAACCTACTTGACATCACCACGAACCGGAATATTCTTTTCCCATCCTCAATTCACCAACAGGAACCAACTACATCCATCTACAACCTACTTGACATCACCACGAACCGGAATATTCTTTTCCCATCCTCAATTCACCAACAGGAACCAACTACATCCATCTACAACCTACTTGACATCACCACGAACCGGAATATTCTTTTCCCATCCTCCAGTTACCCTCAGGAACCAACTACATCCATCTACAACCTACTTGACATCACCACGAACCGGAATATTCTTTTCCCAACCCCAATTCACCTTCAGGAACCAACTACATCCATCTACAACCTACTTGACATCACCACGAACCGGAATATTCTTTTCCCAACCCTAATTCACCAACAGGAACCAACTCCATCCATCTACAACCTACTTGACATCACCACGAACCGGAATATTCTTTTCCCAACCCTAATTCACCAACAGGAACCAACTCCATCCATCTACAACCTATCAGACATAATCCGAAACCAGAATATTCCTATTCCTATCCTCCAGTCACCAACAGGAACCAACTACATCCATCTACAACCTATCAGACATCACTGCGAACCGGAATATTCTTTTCCCAACCCCAATTCACCAACAGGAACCAACTACATCCCACTACATCCTATCAGACATCACCCCGAACCGGAATATTCTTTTCCCATCCTCAATTCACCAACAGGAACCAACTACATCCCACTACATCCTATCAGACATCACCCCGAACCGGAATATTCTTTTCCCAACCCCAATTCACCAACAGGAACCAACTACATCCATCTACAACCTACTTGACATCACCACGAACCGGAATATTCTTTTCCCAACCCCAATTCACCAACAGGAACCAACTACATCCATCTACAACCTACTTGACATCACCCCGAATCGGAATATTCTTTTCCCATCCTCAACCCCACAGTTTGTAGTACGAATATGTCCCGTTTCACTTTCTCCTTGATAGGGATAGGGAAAATTATCCAATATGTCTCTCTAATGGATTCTAGAAAGTTGGTAAAACCACATCCTGAAGATTATAAGATTATGGATGTTGTTGGATCTTAACAATGATTCTTAAAGTGAAATCGATGTTCACCTTTCACCAGGAGGATCCTAATGGTGAAATCGATTTCCCCGTTGCCAAGGAGGATCCTAAAAGTGAACTCGATGTTTTCCATTGATCCAGTGAATTCTGAAGGTGAACTCGATTTAGGATCTGGCACTTTGCTCCGATGGCCGCTATGCTATTGGAAATTTAGGATCTGCCACTTTGCTATAGGAAATTTAGGATCTGCCACTTTGCTATAGGAAATTTAGGATCTGCCACTATGCTATTGGAAATTTAGGATCTGCCACTTTGTTCCGATGGCCGCAATGCTATTGGAAATTTAGGATCTGCCACTTTGCTATAGGAAATTTAGGATCTGCCACTTTGTTCCGATGGCCGCAATGCTACTGGAAATTTAGGATCTGCCACTATGCTATAGGAAATTTAGGATCAGCCACTTTGTTCCGATGGCCGCAATGCTATAGGAAATTTAGGATCAGCCACTTTGCTATAGGAAATTTAGGATCAGCCACTTTGTTCCGATGGCCGCAATGCTATTGGAAATTTAGGATCAGCCACTTTGCTATAGGAAATTTAGGATCAGCCACTTTGTTCCGATGGCCGCAATGCTATAGGAAATTTAGGATCTGCCACTTTGCTATAGGAAATTTAGGATCAGCCACTTTGTTCCGATGGCCGCTATGCTATTGGAAATTTAGGATCTGCCACTATGCTATTGGAAATTTAGGATCTGCCACTATGCTATAGGAAATTTAGGATCTGCTACTTTGCAAATTGAAAATTTAGGATCTGACTTTTTTGTTTTGACTTACTTTTTCTCTTATATCCCCGTTTCTTTTTCTTCTTGATTCGGATTGGGGAAATTATCCAATATGTCACTTTTATGGATTGTATAGATATAAAATTGGTAAAACACATCCTGAAGATTCTATATATGCTGTTGAATCTTAAAAATGATTCTGAAGGTGAACTCGATGTTCCACATTGACCCAAAGGATCCTAAAGGTGAAATCAAAGTTCCCCATTGAGCCAATATAAAAACAACTTTTTCCCTATTTCTTTCCTCTACTCACCTTCAAAAACCAATATCTTCCTAATTTGATCCTCTACTGAACGAGAGAAAAAATCCATCTTCAATGTCATGCAGTAGATCCGAATGAACACTTTCTCACTTGTGTTCAATGATTCGTCTTATTCTGTCCTACTAGATACATTCAGGAACCCGAATTTCTTGGATTCATTCCCATCCATCAATGTCCCTCTAGGATACATTCATCACCAGCTACTAGGATTCATTCCAAACCATCAATGTTCCTCTTGGATTCATTTCCAACCATCAATATCCCTCTAGGATTCATTCCAAACCTTCTACTATTGATTTCATCGAAAAATCAACTGTTTCAGAATATATTATTAGTTACATGTGTTCGGTAATTCTTGAAAATGAGTAAACAAGAAGAGACATCCTTCCACGATATCATGTAGTATATCCGAATATAATCCGAATCCGATTAAGCTGATGCCATTATCAACTATTTATTAATTTGAAAAACAAAATGACTAATAAAACTCACCAGTTTACGAACTTTAGAGTCATTTTCACTGATAAATCAAAAGAAAAAATCCAAGTTTTTTTTCCTATGAATCGTGTTTTTATTGACTGATGAGAAATATGAACTCGGTGTTCCCCCGTTGGCACAGAGGATTCTGAAGATGAACTCGATGTTTCCTTTAACCCCTCATTGAGGTGAACACTTTTCAGTCTCACGATTCGGATTCTCTCATGTTGACCTTAAGTGTACACCTTGACAATCCTCAATCCTCCTTTCCAGTACATTTTGCTCCATCCCCAACCTCATTCCTTCTACTCCGACAAATTCCTCACCCTCAGGAACCAACTCAATCCTACAACAACCTACTTGACATCACCACGAACCGGAATATTATTTCCCCATCCTCAATTCACCAACAGGAACCATCTCCATCTTACAACAACCTACAAGACATTCAAAATCAACATTCCTTCTCTTCAGATTCATTTTGTACCTTAATCTTAAGGTAACTTAATACCCAAGAATCTTAATTTTGACAACCACTAGAATTCAATTCTTCTACATAATGTCCCACAAGACAAGGAAGGGGTCATTTTCTTGTTCACTAAATCTCAAGAATCATTGAACACTAATGAAGAAGTGTTAATTCGGATCTACTGCATGACTTTGAGAAAGGAGTCATTTTATTTCATTCATGAAAAAGCATCAAATGAGTCGTTATTAGCGAAGGGATCCTTCTCTTGTCTCCTCAGATCCATTTGTATCTCCAGTCACCTTCAGGAACAAAATTCTTCTTATTTCGACCAATTCCTTAATTTTTCAATCTCTAACCATCTAATCAGGATGGAAAATCTACCTTGAAAACTTTTAATTTGGAGTAACCAATATTGCATGAAATCATTCAATTCAAATGGATTAATTCAGAAGAAGATTGTCCTTCAAAAAAATATAATTAACATTTTTTGTACTTATAATTTATTAATTGTCATACTTCGATTTAAAACACTTTTCTTATAAACTCGACGTTGATTCGTAGAATTTGAGTTTGATGAAGTCTGTGGAAGTGACGTATGCATTCATACAGAATTTTAGTGTATTTTGGCAATAAAATGTCTTCAGAATATTTTTCATTGTTCTATCAGGTGATCTCAATCACTGATAAAGTTTCCATTCATGGCAGTTCTAATGTTCAGTTTACATCTTGAGGAAACATTAATTTCATTTTGTTATGAAACAAACTACTTGGTTCCTTAAATAGTTTTTTTGTAAAATCGTACAAAACAGATCAAACCTAACCTAATTAGGTTAGGAAATCCGTGGCGCTTTATGCATTAAAATATAGGTGCTTTACCTCCCACAATCATTGCCCACTTCCATAACAAATCTATATAAAAAACTTTCCCTCCAAAACTAATTTTGGGCGGTACAGCCCACCCTAAAATTTTCTGAATACTTAGTCAATTGATGTGTAAATTTGTATTTTTGATAATATCTCAACTATTTGACAGAATTTGACACAACTTGAGATGGCAGAATTGAAGCTAAAGATGCAAAGTATTGATCCAGCCAAAAAAACCTGGGAAAAATCGATGAAATGGATGCGAAATGATGGTTGTCTTACAAAGCCAAGTTTCTGTCTAAACAACAAGCACGATCAAGTGCAATACACAGAGACTTACCCCCATTTGAATGACAACTTTGATATTGTAAAACTTAATGACCACCGTGAACACTACAAATTATGATTATTATTGCAGAATTGTAGACTACACTGCTTGTGTCAGATATTCTATCCAAATTGAACCAAATTGACCCAATTTGACCCAAATTGGCACAAATCTATTAAAAGCCATTTTTTGTTTTTGCTACAGCGAATGTTCATTCCAAAAATTCTATTCACATTATCGTTATTCTGACTGGATTCTAACTGTTGAATCAATGAAACATTAATGTGAAAATCATGCAGTAGATCAGATTAATCAGTTCAAGTTTTGCAAAACATGATACATAAAATTTCTGATATTATCTGGTACATCATGTTTATCCAAGATATAACAAACTCTTCAATTATTCTCTAATGATAATTTTTCTCTTTGATAACCATGTCAGAAAATTTGTTTGCACATGGTTTGATAATATCAATCATAATGCAGTATCATGAAGTAAATCAAAACAAAACATAAATAGTGTTATCAGATTCACAAGAATCTGATGATAATGCTTATCAATGAATTTTTTGTTATAGTACTTCAGACTGATTAAGTCTTTATTGTCCAATTTGTCATCCATACTCTTTCAAGATTCTGCTTTACAAGATTTAAGATCCGTTGGATTGTTGGACCTCAATCCGATTGTAATCGACTAGCATCCGGCCAACCCAATGAACATGGTTTTATGAATAACTTGTCTTTTTAAGCAATTAAAATGTGTATTATCATTGATAACTTATCAAGTGAATACAAAACAGTAAATGACAAAATGAGATTATTATGAAAATATCCGATTCATTGTGGACCATTGGTGGTTCTAACGCTCATTTTACATTTTGGGAGAACAGTTTATTTATTTTGTTATAAAACCAACTTTACTTGGTTCGTAAATCACGAATTTGTTGTAAAATCGTGCAAAACTGATCAAACCTAACTTAATTAGGTTAGGAAATCAGTGGCGCTTTATGCATTAAAATATAGGTGCTTTACCGCCCACAGTCATTGCCCACTTCCATAACAAATCTATATAAAAAACTTTCCCTCCAAAACTAATTTTGGGCGGTACAGCCCACCCAAAAATTTTCTGAACACTTAGTCAATTGATGTGTAAATTTGTATTTTTGATAATATCTCAACTATTTGACAGAATTTGACACAACTTGAGATGGCAGAATTGAAGCTAAAGGTGCAAAATATTGATCTAGTACACAAAACTCTGGATAAATCCATGATATCAGTGTCAAATGATGGCCTTCTTACTTAGGCAAGTTTCATTCCAAACAGCAAGCACGATCAAGTGCAATACATTGTGAGTTACCCCCATTTGAAACATGACTTTGAAAGCATAATACTTGTTGGCCTTCTTAATCACAACAAATTTTGACTTTATTATTGCACATTAGTAGACTGCACTGCATGTGTCTCAATTACAGTCTCATATTCGATCCAAATTGATCCAAAATGTCTCAATTGACATAAATCTACTTAAAGTACTTTTCTTATCATTGCTGCAAAAAAATTGATTTTAATAGGGTCTCAGCTTTAGAATTGTCTAACTTGAGCTTTCGGAAATTTCGTATAACATTTAAAAATTTTTCAGAATTCAAGTTTAGCATGAAATTTGTTTTAAAACTTCAACTTCGACAAGAATCGTGCCATTTTATCAAAGCTTCAAACGATTGTACATTTAAGATAGTCAATTGAGCACACTTTAATCAAGACTTTTAATTCATCGCTAACCATATATTTTGACTTTACAGAATCCATATTGTCCGAAATGACTACAAGATTACAATTTTCTTAATTTAATTCAAAACTTAAGTATTTTAATTTTTTAAATGTATTTCTTGTTATTTGCCTATAGAAGATTGAATCATATCAAGGAACATTTTGATTTCAAGAATACTGAAAATAAGTAAGTAAATTAACAATGTTTTCATTTTTAAATAGCTCAATTGTCTATGTCGAATGTACAATCGTTTGAAACTGAAAAAATGGCAATGAACATTTTGTAAGGCTTTGGTTTTTATGTAATATTTTGAATTATTTATTAATTTACACAATAAATCGATTTAAAAACACTTTTTGTATTTGTTAATTTTTGACTTCCAATTAATGGAGATTCATTTCATTTCAATTCTGACTTTTCCCAATGATCCCTACTTCTAAATGACTTCTCCTCACGACCTTTTGGAAAAGAGAGATTAAGGATTGTGAAGTTGAGCAATCGGTCGAAACAAGGATTGAGGATTCTGATGATTATGGATTCGTATGATTGTTTTGATATCGTTGCATACCTTTCATGTTTTGTTGGGTCATTCTTAATGATGTACATAAAGGTTCCAAAATGAATTCCAAGGATTCACCGAATCATAACTAGAACAAATGAATAGGCGAAAAACTCCTTCCTCAAAACTATGCAGTAGATCCGATTAAACAATATGCAGATTTCAATTCGCTCAAGTACTTTTGCGCTTCTTTTCATTAATTCTTGAGATTCTACTATAATGGAATCTAATGAAAATATCTTTAGAAAATCAGATGATTAATCAGCATTATAGATTAAAATTCGTGTTAGACATCGATAAAAGCGTTGAGATCTAGTTTGATCAGAGATATCATTGATAGTATCATTAAAATCAACATTTATTGCAGCAAGGATAAGAAAATTTCAATAGATTTAGGTCAATTGGGTCATTTTGGTTCGATCTGGATCGAATATGAGTCATAAGCAGTGCAGTCTACTATTGTGCAATAATAAAGTCATAATTTGCTGTGATTAAGAAGATCATAAAGTATTCTGCTTTCAAAGTTGTCATTCAAATGGGGGTAAGTCTCTGTGTATTGCACTTGATCGTGCTTGCTGTTTGGAATGAAACTTGCCTAAGTAAGAAGGCCATCATTTCGCATCCATTTCATCGATTTATCCCAGGTTTTTTGTGCTAGAGCAATACTTTGCACCTTCAGCTTCAATTCTGCCATCTCAAATTGTGTCAAATTCTGTCAAATAGTTGAGATATTATCAAAAATACAAATTAACAGATCAATTGGCTAAGTATTCAGAAAATTGTTGGAGGGCTGTACCGCCCCAAAATAAGTTTTAGAGGGAAATTTTTTTATATAGATTTGTTAAAGACGTGGGCAATAACTGTGGGCGGTAAAGCACCTATATTTTATTACTTATAGCGCCACTGTTTTCCTAACCTAATTAGGTTAGGTTTGATCAGTTTTGCACGATTTTAGAACAAATTCGTGATTTACGAACCAAGTAAAGTTGGTTTTATAACCAAATAAATAAAATGTTTACCCAAAATGTAAAATGAGCGTTAGAACCACCATGAATCGGATATTTTCATAATAATCTCATTTTGTCATTTACTGTTTTGTATTCACTTGATAAGTTATCAATGATAATATACATTTTAATTGCTTAAAAAGACAAGTTATTCACCAAACCATTTTCAGTTGGTTGTTGTAGGATTGAGTTGGTTCCTGTGGATTAATTGAGGACGGGAAAAGAATATTCTTGTTTCTGATGATGTCTGATAGGTTGTAGATGGATGGAGTTGGTTCCTGAGGGTGAGGAATTTGTCGGAGTAGAAGGAATGAGGATGGGGATGGAGCAAAATGTACTGGAAAGTAGGATTGAGGATTGTCAAGGTGTACACTTAAGGTCAACAGAGAGAATCCGAATCGTGAAACTGAAAAGTGTTCACCTCAATGAGGGGTCAAAGGAAACATCGAGTTCATCTTCAGAATCCTCTGTGCAAACGGGGAACATCGAGTTCATATTTCTCATCAGTCAATAAAAACACGATTCATAGGAAAAAAACTTGAATTTTTTCTTTTGATTTATCAGTGAAAATGACTAAAGTTCGTAAACTGGTGAGTTTTATTAGTCATTTTGTTTTTCAAATTAATAGATAGTTGATAATGGCATCAGCTTAATCGGATTCGGATTATATTCGGATATACTACATGATATCGTGGAAGGATGTCTCTTCTTGTTTACTCATTTTCAAGAATTACCGAACACATGTAACTAATAATATCTTCTGAAACAGTTGATTTTTCGATGAAATCATTAGTAGAAGGTTGGAAATGAATCCAAGAGGAACATTGATGGATGGGAATGATTCCTAGAGGGACATTGATGGATGGGAATGAATCCAAGAAATTCGGGTTCCTGAATGTATCTAGTAGGACAGAATAAGACGAATCATTGAACACAAGTGAGAAAGTGTTCATTCGGATCTACTGCATGACATTGAAGATGGATTTTTTCTCTCGTTCAGTAGAGGATCAAATTAGGAAGATATTGGTTTTTGAAGGTGAGTAGAGGAAAGAAATAGGGAAAAAGTTGTTTTTATATTGGCTCAATGGGGAACTTTGATTTCACCTTTAGGATCCTCTGGGTCAATGTGGAACATCGAGTTCACCTTCAGAATCATTTTTAAGATTCAACAGCATATATAGAATCTTCAGGATGTGTTTTACCAATTTTATATCCATACAATCCATAAAAGTGACATATTGGATAATTTCCCCAATCCGAATCAAGAAGAAAAAGAAACGGGGATATAAGAGAAAAATTAAGTCAAAACAAAAAAGTCAGATCCTAAATTTTCAATTTGCAAAGTAGCAGATCCTAAATTTCCAATAGCAAAGTGGCAGATCCTAAATTTCCAATAGCAAAGTAGCAGATCCTAAATTTCCAATAGCATAGTGGCTATCGGAACAAAGTGGCAGATCCTAAATTTCCAATAGCATAGTGGCTATCGGAACAAAGTGGCAGATCCTAAATTTCCAATAGCATAGTGGCTATCGGAACAAAGTGGCAGATCCTAAATTTCCAATAGCATAGTGGCTATCGGAACAAAGCGGCAGATCCTAAATTTCCAATAGCATAGTGGCTATCGGAACAAAGTGGCAGATCCCTAAATTTCCAATAGCATAGTGGCTATCGGAACAAAGTGGCAGATCCTAAATTTCCAATAGCATAGTGGCTATCGGAACAAAGTGGCAGATCCTAAATTTCCAATAGCATAGTGGCTATCGGAACAAAGTGGCAGATCCTAAATTTCCAATAGCATAGTGGCTATCGGAACAAAGTGGCAGATCCTAAATTTCCAATAGCATAGTGGCTATCGGAACAAAGTGGCAGATCCTAAATTTCCAATAGCATAGTGGCTATCGGAACAAAGCGGCAGATCCTAAATTTCCAATAGCATAGTGGCTATCGGAACAAAGTGGCAGATCCTAAATTTCCAATAGCATAGTGGCTATCGGAACAAAGTGGCAGATCCTAAATTTCCAATAGCATAGCGGCTATCGGAACAAAGTGGCAGATCCTAAATTTCCAATAGCATAGCGGCTATCGGAACAAAGTGGCAGATCCTAAATTTCCAATAGCATAGCGGCTATCGGAACAAAGTGGCAGATCCTAAATTTCCTATAGCAAAGTGGCAGATCCTAAATTTCCTAAATGGATGTAGTTGGTTTCTGTTGGTGAATTTGGGTTAGGAAATGAATATTCCGGTTCGTGGTGATGTCTGATAGGATGTAGATGGATGTAGTTGGTTTCTGTTGGTGAATTGGGGTTAGGAAATGAATATTCCGGTTCGTGGTGATGTCTGATAGGATGTAGATGGATGTAGTTGGTTCCTGTTGGTGAATTTGGGTTAGGAAAAGAATATTCCGGTTCGTGGTGATGTCTGATAGGATGTAGATGGATGTAGTTGGTTCCTGAGGGTAACTGGAGGATAGGAATAGGAATATTCTGATTTCGGATTATGTCTGATAGGATGTAGATGGATGTAGTTGGTTTCTGTTGGTGAATTTGGGTTAGGAAATGAATATTCCGGTTCGTGGTGATGTCTGATAGGATGTAGATGGATGTAGTTGGTTTCTGTTGGTGAATTGGGGTTGGGAAATGAATATTCCGGTTCGTGGTGATGTCAAGTAGGTTGTAGATGGATGTAGTTGGTTCCTGAGGGTAACTGGAGGATAGGAATAGGAATATTCTGGTTTCGGATTATGTCTGATAGGATGTAGATGGATGTAGTTGGTTTCTGTTGGTGAATTTGGGTTAGGAAATGAATATTCCGGTTCGTGGTGATGTCTGATAGGATGTAGATGGATGTAGTTGGTTTCTGTTGGTGAATTTGGGTTAGGAAATGAATATTCCGGTTCGTGGTGATGTCTGATAGGATGTAGATGGATGTAGTTGGTTTCTGTTGGTGAATTTGGGTTAGGAAATGAATATTCCGGTTCGTGGTGATGTCTGATAGGATGTAGATGGATGTAGTTGGTTCCTGAGGGTAACTGGAGGATAGGAATAGGAATATTCTGGTTTCGGATTATGTCTGATAGGATGTAGATGGATGTAGTTGGTTCCTGATGGTAACTGGAGGATAGGAATAGGAATATTCTGGTTTCGGATTATGTCTGATAGGATGTAGATGGATGTAGTTGGTTTCTGTTGGTGAATTTGGGTTAGGAAATGAATATTCCGGTTCGTGGTGATGTCTGATAGGATGTAGATGGATGTAGTTGGTTTCTGTTGGTGAATTTGGGTTAGGAAATGAATATTCCGGTTCGTGGTGATGTCTGATAGGATGTAGATGGATGTAGTTGGTTTCTGTTGGTGAATTGGGGGTTGGGAAATGAATATTCCGGTTCGTGGTGATGTCTTATAGGATGTAGATGGATGTAGTTGGTTCCTGAGGGTAACTGGAGGATAGGAATAAGAATATTCTGGTTTCGGATTATGTCTGATAGGATGTAGATGGATGTAGTTGGTTTCTGTTGGTGAATTTGGGTTAGGAAATGAATATTCCGGTTCGTGGTGATGTCTGATAGGATGTAGATGGATGTAGTTGGTTCCTGAGGGTAACTGGAGGATAGGAATAGGAATATTCTGGTTTCGGATTATGTCTGATAGGATGTAGATGGATGTAGTTGGTTTCTGTTGGTGAATTTGGGTTAGGAAATGAATATTCCGGTTCGTGGTGATGTCTGATAGGATGTAGATGGATGTAGTTGGTTTCTGTTGGTGAATTTGGGTTGGGAAACGAATATTCCGGTTCGTGGTGATGTCAAGTAGGTTGTTGTCGGATTGAGTTGGTTCCTGTTGGTGACTGGAGGATAGGAATAGGAATATTCTGGTTTCGGATTATGTCTGATAGGTTGTAGATGAATGAAGTTGGTTCCTGAGGGTGAGGAATTGGTGGGAGTAGAAGGAATGAGGATGGGGATGGAGCAAAATGTACTGGAAAGGAGGATTGAGGATTGTCAATGTGTCCACTCATGGTCAACAGAGAGAATCCGAATCTTGAGACGAAAATGTGTTCACCTCGTGAAGACAGACAGGCAGACACGCAAAAAAATAAAAACAAATGTAGAAATAGCGGAAAATGAGTTATTTGGGTGGTAATAGTCGCATTGGCGAAGAACAGATGTTTTGGTTGAAACGCGATGTAAGCCACGCCTAGAGGTTGTCTTTTCTAGCAAACGTGACCGACCCCCTTGAGACATGTGGTTTTCCAATCAAATTTGAGATAATGAGAAAAACAGATTTTCTTGTGTCTCTACATGAACGCACATTGAATAATATTTCAGAACACAATTGAGTCGTATGTAAACTTGAACTTATATAAAACGATTTTCTAGCTTTGATTTGCACACAATTCATTTTGTTTAAAGAACCAGAAAACTCACTCAGTAAAATGAAACTTGCAATTTGCATCTTACTTTTGCTCTTTTTCCTTCTCTACAATTTAACCTTCAATTCAGTTGTTGCTCGAGATTCTCTTGATCCCGGTCACGGCCATCTTCGTTCGATTCTACAGGAACAATTACCAAAAATCCTGGAAAGCCTTCCATCACAAAACTACAATTTGGGCAGAGTTCTACAAGCCGAAAAGGAGCACACCGGTACAAACATGTATTATCATGTCAAGTTTGAGATGGTATCCAAAAGTAGCGGAAAAGGAAACGTACTCTGTGAAGGGACTCTTCGGTCGAACATGAGAACCATTCCCGTGAAATGGCGGCTGATTGATCTCGAGTGTGACTCTCGATAACAATATGACTTTCTTATTGGTTGAACCTAAATTTAAATTCCTGAATACTCGATTCTGATTGGATGCTTTAAGTTGCGACATTGTATTCAATAAAATTTCAAAATGCATCAATTTTTATAATACTTTTTATTTATTTATTTAAATTATAAATAGATTAAGAATATATAAATAATCATAATAATACGTACATATATAGAAGTAGATATCAAATTAGTGTAAATGTGTTGTGTTCTGTGATTAGTGATAAGAAGAGAGGAGACGAAAAAAATGCGCTACAAAGTTGAGAGAAAAACGTAAAATGTGTCAAAACAAGAGATAGATAGATTGATAAACAACACGCATGCGTACAAACACAAAAACACAAGAGATTATATAATGTGTAGCAAAAAAAATCAAAGAGGCAAAAAATGTGTAGCAAGAAAAAAGAGAATGAATGAATGCAAAATCAAAGATCCATTAAAGAATATCACAATAAAAGAAAGAAGAAAAAAGAAAAAAGATAAATACTTTTGTCAAAGGTACTTTTGTGGGTGTGTTTGTGTGTGGGTGTGTGTTTGCTACAGTTTGAGATAGAAGTTTGATACAAAGTGGCAATATATGTTTGTTTATGCGCATGCGCGCAGTGCTACAGATCAATCACCTGTTGCGTATGACTGATTGGTGCAGTGGTGATGATCATGTTGGTGTTGGATGTGGTGGCCGATCCAGGCGGAAAGTGATGTGGCTGCAGTGGAGGTGGAAGTGGCGATGGCCCCGATGGCAGTGACAGCTCACTGTACGAGGTGCCATTCGAGGTTGGCTCGATTTGGACACAAATCTGAGAACCCGATCGAGCCGCATCCTCCTTCGTTATCGAGGAAGTACTGGCTTCGTTGGATAGCCCCTCAGGGTGGCCCACCTCCTCACCATATATAGTACTACCGGTATCACCAGTAGGCGTTACCACACCCGCATCACTTGATCCATTCAAGCCCCCATCGGGATCGTACTCCTCAATGATCCACTGCTGGTTCCAGTGGACAAAACGGCAAATCATCGTGTAGAAGGACACCTCCGACTTGATCTGGGCAAAAGTGCCCAAAAAGAATGAGATAAAGAAGAGGCAACCAGAGATGACCAGAATCACTTCCGACGGTCGGGTGGGTGAGTTCTTTCGGTGGGATCGATGGTGAGGCGAACGATTGTGTGGATGGTAGAGAAAGTGGTCCGACGGGGCACCGGGCGAGTCAGTTGGAGCAATTGTACCCTTCGTTTGGGAGGGAACTTTGCCGAAACGCTCCTGAAGTAATGCATCCAAGGTATCCAGTGAAGCTGTAGTAGTTGCTTTGGCACCACCAGGATCCTTAGTCGTCCCATTCTTCACCTTAACCCCAGGCAACATATTACGCAGTGCAGGAAAAGCATTCGAAACGGTCTTCAACAGTTCGGTGACATTGTTGATGTTGATCGAGGCCGAGGAGAGATTGTTCTGCTGATTCGATGGATTAAACAAGAAAAAGGGTGCCGATCCAGGACCACCACCACCACCACCAGTCCCTGTATCATTCACAGTAACCGAATTGTCCTTAGCATTCAAAAACAGATCCTTCAACGTCAGCGTCGCAATAGGATTACTCTTCTCGTGGCTTAGTTGTGTTGGATCGGGTCCCGAGGTGGCGCCACCAGCTCCGTTACTACCAAAAACACTATTCGGATGATTGGCATTGTGATTCGCATGATTGAGCACCGAGGCCGCGGGTGGCGCGAAACGCATTGCAGGGTAATTGTTGTGGGTCGCAAGGTGACCGCCCGGGTGGCCACCGCGTCCATTGTGAGAGTCCTCCTCGCCGAAGATGATCAAATTGACCATTGAGACCACCATGAGGAAGGCACAGATGACAAAGACAGTGTGCCACTGACGGTCGTTGCCAATGCAGGGCGGCAGTTGCCATTCACCGGTGGGCTACAATAAAGAAGGGGAAAACAATTAGTATACAAGAATATCAATCATTTAAACCAAAAAATTCCAAGAAAATAACCTTCAAAACAACCTTCAAGAGTCCAACTTAATATTATTAAATAAAACAACAATTTTTCGCAAAAAATCGAAATCATCATAATAATTCAACTAACTCAAATGATCCATAATGATTTCAACTTACTATCCAGTAATATTATAGAATTGTCACAGTATAGAATCATTAAATTAAATTGGCCAATTTAGACCGAATCCAAAATGTGGACGTTCCACAGAAAGAAAGTCATTTTTGTATGCGCCATATTTCACAGTTATCTTATATACAGAATAGTTAGTTATAATGTAAGAGGATTACACAACATGTTTCCTACTTCTTCACTTGCATGAGCAAATCTTTCGTGATCTACGACACTTTATTCTCTAGTTTTACTATTACTACTACAAAATCTAAGGCGACACAGGAATCGAAAAGTCATTTCATGCCAGAATTCAATTAACGTTAATTGTCGTTTGCACTTTTAGAGTTCGCTCGTTCGTTCGTTCATCATCATAGTCGTCGTATAAGGACAGGGTCATTAAGGAGACATGCGAGAATTGAGAATTACTCGTGTCATTATTATGAAACCCTCTCTCAATCCTTTGTTTTCCTTATCGGAATCGATTAATCTCACGAGTTCTTAACGAGCTCGCTCGATCAGGCTTACAAGAAGAGACAAACTCTTATTAACCCATTTTGTATATTATAGAGAGATACTAAGAAAACGCGGATTCCTCAATCATTAAACCCAATAAATAATCACGTAAACAAAGTCATTTCCAATCGAAAATCGATGAGTTTCAAAATCATATGATTGAACTCAAATTCTTAAATCATTAAACACGATGATTTTTCTTCATACTCTTCATTAACCGTTATCACTGGATTCACGGTTAAGGTTTCATCAACAAAAAAAACAGTAAACATGAATATTCCATGACATATTCCTCCTGTGTATAATTAATCATTAAGCTATATATCATCATGATAACATCGAATCTCAAACTGACATTTCATGAGGGTCATTCAAACATACAGTAATAATTCCGTTTCTGTTTCTTTGATCCTAAACCTTGAAACAGTCATCAACGGTAGGAATATTCTTTTAGCTTTTTTCTTGACGTTATTCTTGCTGTTGTTTATTTTATTAATATTATTTCCAAATAGTAATATGAGAATCGTAAATGAAAATGAAAGAATCGTGTGTATACGTAGAAAGAAAAATAAACAAACAAAAAAGACAAGAATATTCTGCAAACACAGTCAATTACTCTCTCGTACATTCAAACAAAGAAGAGAGAGAGAGAGAGAGAGAGAGAGAGAGAGAGAGAGAGAGAGAGAGAGAGAGAGAGAATGGTAATGAGAGAATATAGAATATTCTGCACAGACAGAAAGAAGAACATATTCCGTCTGTCTGTATTTGCTACTGTCCTTGGTAGGTGAAATGTAATTTCCATATATTATATTACATACATTACCTAAAACTTCCAATTTACCCAAAGTACGTACATTTATTCTATACATTACCAGGAATCAAGAATCCTAATAGTAGTACTTTTCAAATTAATAGAAAATGCTAAAACCATTAAATTCATTATAATTAATTATTATGCACACAAAATCAATATATAAAT
Organism: Rhizoglyphus robini; assembly: GCA_023373905.1. Lineage (NCBI taxonomy): Eukaryota > Metazoa > Arthropoda > Arachnida > Sarcoptiformes > Acaridae > Rhizoglyphus > Rhizoglyphus robini. The sequence goes on along the minus strand of JAKIJQ010000270.1, from coordinate 127,573 downwards.
TCTGAGTTATATTCTCCAAAGAGAAATGACATAAATTTTCAAATTATAATTCCCTCCTCGATTCCTGGAAATTCTCGATTATTTATTATCATAATGATTTATTATTGCTATTAACGATTCACCAGAAAAAGAAGAAAAGTTTTTATTATTAATATTTTGTAAATATAAATAATAATTAATTAAATAATTCATTCAAATTGAAGTTTTCAATATTTTTTGATAAATGTAAATGTTTGAAATTTGAAAACAAAACAAAAGAATTGGGTGTGAACAAATAATTTTTGTTTTAATTCGTCAAATTGAATTGCACTTTTGTTCCACATTCCTAGTTACATAAATTAATTGTATTATTTATTTATTTTAATTTATTATTTAATTTGTTAACTTGCAGACAAATTATGTATTATTATCAAGTCAAATTCCAAATGAGACATTTTGTAAGATTTGAATTCGAATCGATCAATGTTTGCACCTTTGATTGTAATACATTTCCTTTAAATGATTGTGTCTGTGATTAAGTGATTAACCTTCTTTCTCTTATGCATTAAACGATTCTGTACATACTTTGATTAATAATTCATAATAATATTTCAATGGGGGAGAATGCGATGAGGAAAAAAATGTAATTCATAAATGAGGTGCAAGGGCAAATAGAAGGTTTTTCTTTTAAGGTGAATGATCTTGCATTGAATTGCAAACATTGATTTAGGACATTGAACAGAAAAAATATCAAGGATTTGGATTATTATTTGAAAAAATCAACAAAAGAATTAAAATAAAACTAAAATTTTTTCCACAGAATTCACTAGACAAAAAATCACACGATTGACGTCAATACCTAATAATATAATCACGATATTGAATTTCGCACTTTTTAATAATACTAAACTAAATCTCTATATTTAATAAACTGAATTAATTCTCTCTTGGAAAATGTCATTTGTTCGTATGAAATATAATAATAATAAATAAATAGAATAACAAGTCGAGTTTGTCAAATTCTCAAATGTCAAATCTGTCCTTTTCAATTTGCACACAAAATTATATATATTTCTTCACCGGAACTAAATCTTTACTAAATCTTCTAAAGTAAAAAAGAAAAAGTAAAAATAGTTGGAAATCTCAAAATAATAACGAATAATTGGACAATAGAGCATAAATAATAAAATGAAAGAACGAAAGGAAATGAGGTGTAGGTCTATGAAATAATAATTTTATTATGGCTTTCCACGTCGTATATAAAAGAGCAATATGAGAAGAAATATGAAAGGAGAAAGAAAAGTAAAGACGCGAAACATAATCAAATGGAAAGCAACCAAACCAGCACTCACTAACTCATTTTTCATTTCGCTTTTATCTTTTTCTTTTCTCTGTAAAGCTCAAAGACAAGGCGTCATGGAGTCTCACAAGGTCAGTAGTACTGCACACCTTTACTACGTAGACACACTAAAATATGAACATTAATAATAATAATAGTCGAAAGGCACAAATTGTGCCGCACAATTGAACAAACATTCTGAAAATATAAATTGAAAATTGCTCATAAAAATTTATTTTTGTCTGTTATTTAAATTATTCAAATGTTTGACCTTTTCTAAACATTTTAAACATTCAGAAATAAGCAAAGATCGAACAAATTTCGGACATTAGGTTCAGGTAAAGGTAAAATTATCGGAAGAATTTCACCAATTTCAAACTGCAATTGCGTTTTAAAATTGACATTTTTAATTATGAAAATTTATGATTATTTTTCTTGTGAAATTTCGGCTATTTTATAGTTCATTTTGAACTACAAATACTTTGTACAATTAATTGTTCAAGTTGCACAAATTTTTGCAATGTCAAGAAATAATTAATGATTTTCTAAAACTTTGACTTTTGGAACAAAATATGTGCAAATTTGTCAATTGACATTTCATTTGACATTTCACAATTCATAAAGGTTATTATCCTAATTTTAAATTTAACTTTCTTGAACTCTCTCCCACACACCTAGTAAAAGACTTTTTGACCTTTAAATCTGTTAAACAGATTTTGAAAATAAAATATATAAAAAATCGGTCATAAAGTTCAATCCAATGTTAGACCAATTTATTAACTTTTGTGTGTGCGTGTAAATTGACCAACACAATTGACGTCGTACATTTTCTCGGAACGAATTGAATAATGCAACAATTTCATTGTTTGTCTGCATCACCCGCAGCATGAAAGGTGCAAAGTACTTTGATATTTTTGAGTACAAGTTGTTGAATAATACAAAACTTTCTTAAGGTGTTGGTGGTCTAGAGGCACCGCCAATTTGTTGTTGTTAATCAGTTGGCAACAATGCAATATGCAATACGTAATTCAAACTTCAAATAAGGGGAAAGGGGGCACCAACTTTATGAACAACGTTTGCACAAGTTCAGACTCAGAACATTTGACTCCTTATACGAAATGCAAACGCACACGTTCCTACGTTTGTACAATATCTTAACTCGTAACTGAAAGTTGAATGCAAAAAGTGCGCACGTGGACTGTGGACAAACTAATACGATAAGATTGTGTGGTTAAATACTTCAAACAATCTCAGGTACACAGTCACGACAATGACAATGAATCAAACGACTAGACGACTGACAGGTCTGTGCATTCAAAGAAGAAATATCTGTTAAACCGAGACTTTTCCTCATAAGTCATGAGATTTAAAACGTACAACCAAAGTGCCTAATCCAAACTCATAAAACCTCAAGTTTCAAGTTCAAACTTAACTTTCACAGACAATTCAAATATTTCTTTCTTCAGTAGAAAAAAAAGTTGACAAATCAAATTGACTTTACTTTTAAACTTTGAATTCAATCAAAATCTTTAAAGCAAATTGAACAACTCTAAAAGGCGTTTTCATGCTCACTAAGATTAAAAGATTCTCTTTTTCTTTTTCTTAAAGACTCGCTCGTGGGCTTGCACCTAAATGACATTGAACAAGCACAAATTGACAAATGTTAAATTGAGTGCGTGTGCATACAATTAAGCAGACATTAATCATTAACAGATAATTTAAGTGTAGCTAATTGCCAAACCTAACAGTAACTAAGTTTTTCCTTTCCAATAGATGACAAAAACAAGAAAATCTTATGAAAAATTGATTTAAATCGAGATTTGCGTCACCGAAAAAAAATTATGTTTCCAAGAAAATGTTTTATTTGTTATTTTATTTGTGTTACGTCGAATTGGAGTGTGCACTTATCATTACAATCATTACGTCTTTATCCTACCCCCAATTGCTGAGTTTTGATTGATTGATTTATTGATCGTGTAGTATGTTTGAGTTTGAGTTTGATTTTTAAACGAAAAATCGACCTCCTCCCTGCGTTTTACATTTACACGTACATTTACTTTTTACATTTAGCACAATATACAAAGCGAAAAGGGAAAATGTTAACGCGTGTACCCTTGAAATTTCTTGTACGTTCATATACAGAAGGGTGATGCCAATAAATGTGCACAATTGAGCAAAAACTGGATACATCGGGTTTTATTATGTGTACATTTTGATTAAAGATCCCCATTTTTCTGTGCTGATTGAATACTAATAATAATTATATGTATGAATGAATGAACTAGCAAACGGTAAGAGCCTCTTTATGTCAAACCTGTATTCAAGTTAAGAGATAGAAAACCCCTCTTTTCAAAAGTAATTAAGCAAACTTCACGGATAATCAAAATCACATTTACAATTTCGTAATTATAATCAATCTTATAAGGTAGGGTTCATAATAATATTATGCTCGGTGTATTAAGAAATATATACAGGGGTCAGTTTAAGGGTGGATTCAATGGAATAACAGGTAAAATTGAACGATTAAAACGAGAGTTTACTGTATTTTTGTATATGTAATTGCAATTACCTGTGTGTGTGTGTGTGCTATTACCTGCTAATTACATTGTTGTAACGTTTTTGTGCGTGCATGTTTGGGTTTGTGCACATTCGTTCAGTTTGAGAATGTTTGAATATATCTGAAAGGTAAGTAAGTTTTTCTGTTCTTTGTTCGAGTCGAGTCAACACCTCATTTGCGATCAATTGTCTTATTGTTTTATTTTTATTACATAACTTTTTGAATCAACTATTTTGATTTGATCGAAACGTTTGAATGTTTTCAATCAGCACTCAATCAGGGTTTGACTGATTTGTCTAACAAGTAAATTCACAAGAAAAATAACGTTACGTCATTGAGCAAACGAACCCAAACTAACAAGTTTATCTTTTGGATTCGTATTAATAATGAATCTCTTGGGGAATTGTATATTATTTCGTAATCTTATATAAAAAAAATTATATTGGATTATTCTATATGATTGTCTTATTATTTATTTATTATATGTTTTATTCTTGGTGTTATTACATAATTTCATTTCCCAATCATAAATTGAGAGTCTCGATTCGATAGACACACAAAAAAAGTGCAAACCCTCGAGATATATAATTTTTTTCTGTCTGGATATAAGAATAATAATATTAAGTCGTCTGGAATCAGAAAAAATTGCACATTTATATCATTTCGTTATAATTTCCAATGATTCTTCTGCTTATTCTTTCTCAAAAAGGTAATAACCTTTGATATAAAATAATATTAAGCTAAAGAAAGAATCCAAGGAAGCAATAAAAAGTTTGGGTGCAAAATTGATTGAAAAGATAAAACTTAAAAGCTTAAAGGTTTCGTTTCTTCTATTCATAATCAAACAAAGATAAAGAGAAATACGAGAATCTTGATTCAAGAATAAGAATATTCCTGGAAATTGATAATCAAATAGAACAAAAAATTCTACCCAATAACTCAAATATATCAAATCAAAAGTGGAATTTGATCCACTCTAGAAAGTGAGAATTCTGAGAATCAATCTGCAACATTTTTTTTCATTACTCTCGAGGGTATCAAAAGTTTCAGAATTCAACGAAAAACACCCAAAAATCGGGAAACTTTCTGTGTTGACCAAAATCAAACATCCATCTAACACAGAGAATAATTTGATCTAATAAACGCGACTGCAAACAAGAAAAAGAAATCCACAATCCATCAATATTCCTCGTACATTAAAACTCTTAGTATTTTCTGCTACAATTTTGTATGAAATTCGAATTCCTGGAAAACCTCAAGAATTTTAAATTTTTTATTATTCTTTAAAGAATCTACTACTTGAACTTCATGCTTGAACCCACATACACAGACTTACACAAAAAAATCTTAGATTAAAGTGAAAAATTAAATCCAGAAAAAAAGAAGAAATCCGGGTTGTTCAATCAGAATTAAATTTGAGTGCTAAATCAAGCGTGAAAAAAAAATTACAAATTTTGTATGGCAGTTTTGTACGCAAAATCATTAAAAGAGAATATTCTTTAAGATTTAAAAATATTTCTTTAAATCTAAATATTTCTTTAAATCTAAATATAAAAACATTTATTAATTTATTTTCTTTTACAGTTCGTTGCCTGTCTCCTTGAACCCGGAGAATTTAGTTTTTTTTATTCAAAAAATGAAAAATTGAGTTCATAAAGTTCGTTTGCTTGAAAGTTTGAAATAAAAGAAATCAACAAGGCGTTCGCCAAACTGAATTTCCATTTCATTTTACCAAGAACAAATTTCGCAATTCTTTTTATTATTTTATTTTATTCAAAAGACAATGTGAGAACAAAATTGTACGTTCAAAAGTCACGTAGGTAAAACTAATTGAAAAATGTATGCAATTTACAGTTACACCTAATGAACGTTAATATTACGTAAAGTTGTGAGTAATTATTGTGAAATATTACTCAATTAAAATTACTAATTAAAATTTTATATTATTATTTAAAATAAAAGAGAGAAATAAAGATAACTTTATTACGATAAAGTTCAGAATCGTGGGCACAAAAAAAATATAATTCAAAATTTTTCCTGTAAAGATAAGTGATTTACGCAATAAGCAATTTACTTTTTTTTTATTTTGTGTTCCAAATTCTGACGAAAATTTTTCAATTCAAGAGAAATTAGAATTAAAATGTTGAGAAATTGAGCAAACTTTTGGCCAACCGCACAGACTTGTGTAATTTCCTTTTCATTTCCAATTACTCGAACCATTTCTCAACCAAATCACGTTTCTTTATAAAACAATTTGTTTTTTTATGATTGGATTTATTAGTAAGTTAGTTAGCAAACTTCAAAATTTCACACTCAATAAGTCAAATTTCACTTTCAGCCCACATACACACACAAAATTTGACCTTAAACTTTAAGAAATTTGTTTCAATTATCGAAAGTTTCGTGCTAAGCGAATGTTCAAATAAACAACAAAAAATTGTTTACTCGAAAGTCAATTTCGATTTCTTTTTTTTCAATTGAAGATTGAAAAGTCAAGATTGTGTCCATTCAAAGCAAACAAACAAAAAATGCGGGTCGAGACAACAATAAAATGTCTAATGGAACAAACAAACAACAAGTTGCGCAAGTTGAGTATAAAACTTGTTGACGTATAAAAAAATCTATTATACAATGAAGAACAGTTTCGCCCAATCAAAATAAGGATAAACTGTACTTTGAAAGCACTTAAATACAAACATTGTTATTGTGCTCTTGAATCAATCAGATTTACTCGATGGTATCGATCGATTGGTTGATGGTTTCAAAAAATCTGTCAATCAAGACAATTCAATGAACAATTGAATTTGAGGTCTTAGGTCAAGATCCAATTCTAGAACAGCTAAAAATTTACAATTTACAATTGAACTTGTTTGGAAAGGTAAAAAATGAGTTGAAAGTTGAACTTGAAACTTTAACTAAATCGTTCCATTGTCTATTTCTTGTTCATTATTTTTAATTGTTCTTGTTTCACGTTTCTACGCATGATCATTAGTAGAAGAAGATGTTCGCAACAAAACAATGCTAATTGTTCCAATCTTCAAATTATTCGAGTAAATTAACAAAAATGCGAAATTTACTAGACAAAAAATGTTCATTCTGACAGTTAGGAAGTCCTATCGTCTGACCTTGATATTGACAATCATTTTGAGTAGTATCCATTTACATCTATTTTTATCCCCCTTCCTACTCTACTCCTTCTCATAATATGTAGGATGTTCATTAGCAGTACATTTACATAGCCAAAAGGCACAATTTCGAGTTGGTGTAGTAATTACATCTCGAGACTATTGTCCCTGTGCAGTATAATGATGCTATCAATATGAACGTTCGCTAATTCGAGTTTGATTGGCTTTGGACATCGCAGTCAATTTTAGTACTTCTTAGTAGTTGATCAACCAAACAAACTTATTTTGTTTGATGGACGTATGAGACGTCAGAGAGATTATTGGCATTTCAAAGGTTATTGAGTTCTACTGAGAGTAAATGTACGACTATGAATAAATCAGGATTGCTGCTAAAGATAGATGTAACGGTATGTGCACAAACATCTATTCTTGGACGGTTTCGGTTACGTCCTATGTGTAATGGCCATGTTTGTTACCTGACCTGACCCTGATTCTCGTTGACTGACGTAGATAAGATTAAAAATTAATTGATAAATTATAAATTAGAGATTGAATTGTTCCGTTCATGATAATGATGATGATGATGATCTTGATTTTGACATATCCTGATTTCTTTTTGTTTTATATTCTAATCTCAAAGTTGCGGCGATATCGAAAGATCTTTGATCAAACCTAGAGATAACATTGAGACATTTCGTTGACAGATTGAAATATTTTTTCCCTTATATGTAAATTTCTATTGTATATAGTACAAATTGTTTCAGGAACAAATGCGATGAAATGTGGAACAAGGAAACTTTTAAGGTTTGTTCCAGGAAAAAGGGGATAAAAATCACAAGACTTCCTTATTGCTGTTAATTGTTGTTTGTAGAAATATAATTGGAAAATCAATTTTCAGATTTATTTTTCTTCTCGCAAATCTTTTAATTTTGGTCCAATTATTATCGTGCACAAATTGTCGAACTATTTAACCCTTTCAGTCTCATGACGGACATTTACGATAAGATAAGAGGAAACTAAATTATAATCAAATTATAATTTGACATTCATATAAGACTGAACGGTTCATACTAAACTGTCCAACTGGGAGAAATAAATTGAAAATTGAAACTTTTAAATATTGTTTTCCACTAACCACTTATATCGCTCCACTTAATTCGCCCTCTATCATTTTCAATTTCATAATTCATCATAATCTTCTTTAATTTTTTTTCCTCCTCTAACTAATGCGCTTTTGTTTTTGAGTAGTTTTAGTTAGATAAGAGAATAAAATCACTTAAATACTTATGAGAAATTATATGAGAAATGAGACATTTCAATTAAATCGCCATTAAACTCAAGTATTATTTTACTCGAAAACAGCTTATTAGTAAAAGCAGGAAGTGTTTTAGAACCTTCCAGAAGAAAATATATTCGTCATATGATAAGAATTAAGAGAATCGAGAGAGAGAATTAAGTTAAGTTGTTTGTTTGTTTGTCCACTTCAACAATCCTGAAGTGTCTCAATTTTGTTTTGGAGTATTGCGAGTTCGCCTTTTCTCCTGTTACCCTCCCCCAACTCTCCCAACTTTTTCCCCAAAAAAATGTCAGAAAATGATGAAGAATTGGGCGCCTCTTTTCACTTAATGCCTAATACTTTTGTTGTTGGTTTGTTGTCGACGACGAGAGAAATAAATAATAGACAAAAACACAACTCAAGGAATTCGCGAATTCATTCATGCCTATCCCTTCTTCAATCCTCTCGAAACTCTCACACACGCAAACACAGACAAACACAAACAAACCATCCACAAACAGAGGAACTTCCTTCGACAATAAATCTCCCATAGTATTTCTACTCGCTTACCGATCGAAAAGTACTAAACACACACAGACACACACGAAAGCGATCGACGTAATCGACATAGACGCGAAAATGCATTCGAGAGAGACAGGAAGCGAGGAATTATATCCCACAAACGAACCCGAAACGAAGCGAAGCGAACGAGAAAGGCACAACAGAAAATGCATTTAGTGGTTGAGAGAGGCATGAGAGGCCTCGCACCATGAGACAGATCAGTCAATACCCTCATCATATGAGCTCATGAGTAGTGCCAATGAACGCTGTCAAACAGCTGTTCGATGTAGTAAACGAATACTGTGTTTGCATAACATTAGGCAATATATACTGCTTGTGAGAGTGACGAAAATTTGCTTATTACGCAAACAGCATCCAAACATGCACAAACAAACAAATATATTCAAGATTAAACCGAAAAGTTGGAGACTTTCGGTGGTATTTCTCGGGTGAAGAACATTTGCGTTCAAGACGGCGGAAAAGAAAGAAAATCAAAAGTCGTTAAGGAAAAACAACAACAGCAAACTAATATTATGGTAATTCAAGGGATTCCGGAGAATCGTGAGATCATTGATTCACAGATTCAATGGTTTTTTTTGCGACAGAGTTGATGGGTATTTGAGTTCATTGGTTTCTAGTTTTTTTGGGGTTTTTAGAATCCATGGCTAATGTAGACAAAGTTCATAGGTTCCTGAGTTCATGGATTTCTAGCTTCCTAGGTTTACAGATTCAAGTGTTCATGGACGGAGTCACTGGTTCCTGAGATTACTGGTTCCTAGATTCCTTAGTTCACAGATTCAATGGTTCATTAAGACAAGGTTCATGGGTTGCTGAGTTTACTGGTTTCTGAGTTTAAGGTTTTTGAGTTTACAGATTCAATGGTTCATGGTTTTCCTGTGTTCATGGGTTACTGAGTTCATGGGTAACTAGGTTCCTGAATTTACATATTCAACTACTAATGGTCTCTCTCCAAACCAGGAAATCCAATATATAATCCCAAAAGTTTCTACTAATTCTCCGAAATTCTCGAACCATAATTTCGCCATCCACAAACTTATTGTTTCACCCAAAACCCATAAAAGTGCCCGCCAACACTCTCACACATACCACCACAACAACAATAGCATCCTGTGGGTTTTTTCTTTTCTATATATGTTTTGTCTATATTGTCTCCCTCTTTCTGTGTTGACGGTGGACGAACAAAGTTGCACTTGCTCACGAGATGGTTCGAGAGAAGAACAGAGTAGAGTGAGGCATTCTCTCGAAAAGGATTTCTACTTGTGTTCGAGTGAGTGAGGTCAATGGCTTCTGTGGGAGCAACACCAAATGAGGGTGCCATTGAAAGGACATTGAAACCAATGAGTGAGAGAGAACTTTGTGTTCTGTGACTGAGAGTTCACTGAGCCAGATTCTACACGTTCGGCACATGGTGCACTACGACGTATCCTTTTACATGGTAGAATGGTGGTTGCTTCATTGGGACACACTCACTAGACACGTTTTCTCCCGAGACAATGCATGCCCCAGACGGACGAACGAACGGACAGACGGACAGACACAAAATTGAGCCAAAATGGCGTGAAAAATTCCATTCGGACGGACGGAATGAATTGAAATACTAACTAAAAGTTCACTGGCCCTCCACATCATTTTCGGTTTCCTGATTAGTTTGCAATTATATATTGAACAGAATAGATCAGTACAATACGACAATGACCTATAGAGACAATCGATTCATCAACCATAATTGGGAAAAACAATACAATCGATTGTCTTCGATAATTGAATCAATGAATAGACAATAAGATGATTATATTTATTGTCAAATCCCAATGGAATCTCAATTTAATCTCCCTCTTCTTGTTCCATGCACGATAATCCAATTGCATCCGTACTACTACAAAGTTCACTGTCCCTCTACTAATTAGTGTCCATTTCCTGAATCCTCTTTATCTTCCTATCCTATTGAATTTACCTGTAATTAGAATACTATGCATTCTATTGAATTATATGTACGTATATCCTTCGTTAGTCAAACTGTCTAATTAGCTTATTGACACAGTAGTAGTGAGTGTTAATTAATTACACAGGTAGAGAGGTGAGGTATAATAGTGAGAATGCCTAGGTTGCTACCTGTCTGTTCATTGCTCAGACACCTACACCTCTGATTGGCTCACTCACCTGTGACCAAACTATTATGCAACTAGGAAGTGAACATTTAGAGTTTAGTGTTAGGTTAGGTTGCCTATGTTTGGTGGTTGAGTTTTATTGATAAGTACAGGAGAGCGAGAACAAAGTCAATGCATATATGCAGGTAGGTATGTCAAGCAATAGATCAAATGTGAGATAATATACGAAAACAGAAGGGAGAAATTCAAAATATTTAACGTGGTAAAACTCGGTTAAACGAGAAACTCAGTTTCCCTTCTTCTTTTTGAGTTTGCGGAGCATAAAAAGTTGCTTGACTTTTTTTATACAGGTACAGGTAAACGTGCACAGGTAGCAAGTAGCAATCACCGTAAAAGGTAATTAATTAATAAAATGAGTCACTCAGTCAGTACAACTCGATTTGAACGCAAAACTGGAGCAACTCAATATACAAATCGTTAACTTTTGCAAACGTAAAAAAAGTTAGTAGATCTTATCAGTAATAATAAAAACTCAGTAAAATGAAGAAAAAGAAGAATCATAAATCATTAACGTACGTGGGGTTATTCAAATATGACGTCACATGATAATAAGATAACCTTTATGTCGTATACATAATTTAAGCAGTCAAATTGTCAGTCCTTTTTACTAATTGGTCGAATTTGAATTCAAAAAAAAACAATAAAGTTTAAGTCAATAGCCGAAAAGTCTATTTTTCATTGTTGTTTTCGTGGTTTTCCTCTTTGTTTGCACTCGAAAACAAAGAAAACTAATAGAATTCAATGACCTTTTGTGTTCAGATTCGCATTCAATTAATAGTAGACCTTCCCAAGTACATAACAAAAGACAAAAGCTTTTCAATATAAACCTCAATGGTATAGTCTCTCACTACTAATTAGCATACACACGCTTTATCACTATTTTGAGGTCTTAATTAATCAACTTCTGGAACAATCTGGAACACTGAAATTTCTTCGTCTATATAGACGAAGCCTTGATTGAAGCGAGAGAGAGAGAAACCACTAATCAACAACCTCAAACATCGATCGATCGATTAAATTAATTGAATACAAAAACAGAAACGAGTCAATTCAAGCTGTCGAATCAAACTAACTAACTAACAAATTTGACGTTTAAATTAGATGTCGAGCAAAAATTAATGATCAGGTATATATTATTTAATCAATCAATTTAAATATTATATTTATAGAAAGTACATTCGTTATGTCATATATGAAGAGGTGTACACAATTTAATTAGAAATGCAAATATTAACATAAAAATTTCACAAAATTGATGATGATCAACACTTGAATTATTCAATAATCTATATCATCAATATCTTATGTAATCAAATTTATCTGGAATATTGGAAATGTCTCAAACCCCTTGCGACTTTCTTTCTTGACTAAATAATTTCGTCACTAATCAAAACCCACATGAAAGCATTTCTGTTCATATGTTCAAATTAATCAAACATACGAGAAAACTCTTTTCTATCGGCAAAAAATGATAAAAAGAATAAGAGAAAAAACGAGGGAATTAACCAAGTGTGAATAAACCCGAAAGCCTTAAGTCTCTCCATTACGTAATGTGTTCATTTAATACTTTTAATATTAAAAATAATAATTATAATTATAAATAATCTTAATAATATCTCTTTCCTATCGTAAAAAGATATATTATAAGGAAAGTTACTAAAGGAAAATTATCTCTTATTTTAAATATGTTAAATATAGAATTAAATTGGATTTTTGATGAATAAATAAATTTTACGTGAAATTGGAATTTAGTTCTAACTGCAATCTTTTTGGAATATTTTTCTGATTAAACTATTTTTATCATCATCACACCAAACAAAACATACAAAACAAATCCCGGAATTCTCGATTCTGTTTATAATAATTCCCGGATTAAATTATCTATGTTTGAATTTATGAATAAATGATGATAAAATAAAAACAGAAATGGAATCAAAAAATCGTATAAGCTTCTAGAAATTCTAGGAATTATATTTCAGTGAATCCTGAATTCATAAACAGAACCCATGAAAACAACACGAAAATTCATGTTCACCAGAAATCCTAATCAAATGATAAAACAAAGCAAAACAAGAGCAAATCCGCAACTCACCTTAAACCTCTTCTTCCATCTGTATTCGTAATTGCAAATTTCGCATGCAAGCGGCTGATGACGTGAGTTGCGCTTCTTGAGTTTGTCCAGCCATTTCTGATCCAAAATGAAACAAAACAAAAAAAAGTACATGAGACATGAGAGGTTAGAAAGGTCAATTGAGGCCATTTGCACTCATGAGACCTTATGATTGCTTTATGAGAGAGTGCAAATGAAGAAAATTCCCTTTAACTGTACACTAGGTGTGTGTATATGAGTTGCAAATGTGATGATGATGCTGAAAGGGTTAATTGGACAATTATGCTAATTGTGACACTGATCCCTAAATGAATGACCGTTAGGATAAATGAATGAATAAATGAGAAATGTGGGGCAATATTAGCATGTGCGCACATGTTTGCGCATCTTATTATGTAATGTAACGATATCGTATGGGAAGAAATATAAAAACAATAAGGAAGGATACAATAGACAATTGATCACTTACCATGAGACATCGGCAGTGCATGTACCGAATTGTGCCCTTACAGTAGCACGGTGAGATCAGTGGATCATTCTGTCTTGCACGTTGGTGGCAAAACTTGCAAATGGGCGTATTCGGTGGATAGTCGGACAGGGACGAGTCGGTCGAGGCGATCGAGGCCACCGATTGCACCGAAATGCACGAAGCGATCCGTGATGGTCGTGAACGATCACGTGACGATTGCTCGCTCGATTGGCCCTGTCGTGACGATCGATGACTATTGTTGGGATTGTTGTTGTTGGTGTTTTGGTTTGCAGAATGATGATGACTATGACGACGGTCGTGATATCTTTGGTAGTTTCGGGTGACCGATGCGGGCAACAGTAGAGTGTCCTGTGCCACAATTGTGGTGGTGCTCGGTTTGGGTGTGGTACGGTGAGATTGGGACCGAGCTACGGGCACCGCTGAGGCCACTAGTCCCACGGTTGAGGAGGTGATCGACGCGGGCAGGGTCGATGAGTTGGAGTAATTCGATGCTGCTGAGGACAAGGTCAGTGAGGTCAAAGGGGAGGACGAGTTGGAGGAGGAAGAGGAGGACGAATTCGATGATGATGAATTCGACGAAGTGTCAGTTGTGGAGAAGGACTCAGAGTCGGAACTGAGCTGTCGATGATATTTGCCGTTACTGCTCTGAGCGTTCTTCGTTTTAGGAGAATCGATCAGTATTTGAATCTCATCCGAAGAGGAATTGTTCCCAGAAATCGCCTTCGATCCACTGGGAGAAATTTTCCCGGAAGATGAGCCCGACGATAACATCCCCCCAATAGCGAGCATCAAATTGCGACTCGGACTGCGCAACACAGCCTGACAATGTTGACTTGGACTTGAGCTTTTTGGTCGAGATGATGATTGTTGACTCAAAGTAGTTGAATTCTGAGGCGAAGTGAGATGAGTGCACTCGTTGATCATCGGATCCAGATCTAGGTCCACATCGAGGTCCTCCTCATCGGCAAGGAAATTTGCCAAATTCGCCTCGGGTGGCTTCTTGCCACTCTCCTTCTCACTTGAGGCAGAAGTGGACATTTTTAAATTTCCCGCCAAATTGTTTGAATTTGAATTTGCTGCCATTTTTGATTTTGCGATTTCAAAAATGACAAACACTTTTAGCTACACACACATTCACGTTCACATCACAGACACTGAATGACACCGAGGGAAGAGAAGTGGTTGGACTGTTGGTCATCCCACAATATTCTCAAGAAGAAGTTCAAGATCCTGAAACGAGAAAGAAAGAGAAAAAGGTCAAATACCGGAAAAACTTTCCCACACCCAAACGCACAAGTTCAATGATCATTGAATGTGTACTGTAATGAATGATTCAAATATTGACAAACACCAGAACATGCATTCATGTTGTTGTACTTAAACATACACATCTATTTATGTATTTGCACAATTGTTCAATTATTAATTGATATGTCATGACGAGTGGGTTGTGTTATTTATAGACAAAAGAGAGATGGATGGACAGGACAAAAGTGGAGTGATGGATCGATCCAATTGGAACATACAGGAAGAATAAAAAGAAGAGGAAGAGATGGAGGAGAGGACAGTGTCCGCTCAATGAAATGCGTTCATTGACTTTTTATGTAAATAAAAGTTGGGAACAAGTGACTAAAGTAAAGAACAATTCAATTGGGATGAACTAGGCAAGACAATTGTCTGGGAATAAACTGGAAAACAATTGTCCGGATCAATTACGAAATAATTGTCGAAAATTACTCGAGAACAACTGTCGGAAAGTACTATAATGAACAAAAGAATTAATTAATAAATGATCAATTGTCTGCATTTTTTTTAGAACAATTGTCTGCACTTACTAATTAAAAAATTGTCAAGATTAATTATGAAATAATTTTGTGAATTTACTAAAGAACAAATACCAGGATTTATCTAAGGAACAATTGTCAGGATTAAAAATTGTATGGATTTACTAATTAACAATTTTCCCGGAATAACCATCAAATAATGGTCTTATTATCTAAATAATAATTGTCAGGTTGATAACATGAAAATATGAAAATTGTACACAAAACTATCTTGCAAATATATCTGAAATCTATCCTGATAATTTTCTAAAAATATATTAATTGTCCGGAATTATTAGAGGGGTAAATTGTCTGAACTTATAAACAAAACAAAAAATTACAAAAACAATTTACTAAAACAATTAATTAATTAAAGATAAACAAAAGAGGAAACACTTACCCAACAACCTCAAACAATGATCGATGATGAATGCTCAATTATAATCACAAGAGGACACTGTCCTCAATATTATAATAATATCACACAAAAACATCATCCATGACATGTCAATGTTTATCAGATATAATAATCATTACTATATTATTAATTAATGATTACAACTTAATATTATCACTAGTAAATATTAATCTTCTTATAAGACGAGACTAGAAAGAAACACATCCAAAAAGAAATAAGAAAACCACAAGTAAAAAGATGAAACAGTAAAATCAAGATTGATTGATCAAGTTGATTGCGTATGAGCACACACACACACACCAACACACACAAAATCAAACGATCAAACGAGATAATATGATCTCACTTATACACAGATCGATTAATATGCGTGTGATCGTATTAGGCAATGAGACAAATAGACATATTATTCGATTACATTGAAGTCAAATGTCGAAAGAAGAAGGAAGAAGAAGAGATCAAATTGGTTCATAAGGTGCATTGCAAGTTCACTCACGTAAAAAGATATTTGGACAGGAGAGAACAGACTCGCAACACTGACTGAAACAGACTGAGAGTTCATTTTCTCGTTGTCTCGATTGTATACGAGAAAAAAGGTTGAGCGTGAGAGAAGAGAAACGAACATGTGCAGTGATTGCAGACAGAACGTCTCTGAACGTACTCAAACCAACGTGTTCAATGCAATAACAGCAACACAACACAGTGGACATTGTCCATATTGCCTATTGCCACTGTTGCTAGTGGTCTTGAACTTGAATCACTCAACTCATGCAATGACTCATTGAACGTGTGTATGTCATTTATTAATAGCAAAAGAAAGAGTAGGCGGAGAAATTAACATCATTACACCAGGTGAATGAATGAATCAGTAGAATGAAATAATTTCGGTTGATTCCATACACGTAGAAAAAAAAGATAACCAATTGCAGAACAGAACAGAATTATTGCTAGAAAAATTAGCAATTTTGGATTTGTTGAATTATTAATAATTCTTGGAACTTGAGTCATTCGAGCCTGAAATTCTAGAATATACTCGAGATATAAAATAATAAAAAGTATAGTATGAAACTTTTTATGAAAGAAGTGCAAACAAAAGTAAAGTTTTGAAAGCTAGCTTTTATGAAGTGAAAAACTTCACTTTATTTATTTATCTAAATAGAATCTACAGTTTGAGTTCAACAAACTTGGAACAATGCGCACACATCATTCTATCTAGTAATAACTTCTCAACTTCTCATGTTAATTTCATATTATTAGTTTCATGTTTTATTTGTTGAATTATTTTCACATGGAATGACGTCGCTAGACAGACAATGTCTCATGGGATTTAGTGTAGTGTGTGTGCTGTTGCTGAAATAATGCGAAAATGTGATCTTTTTATTTTATTTTACCCTTTCGTTTTACTGAAAGAACAACAACAAAATAAAGAAGAAGAAGATTGAACATGTCTTTCGTGATAATGAAAACTGACAAGTTAATGTGAAGATTCTCTCATTTTTAGAGGGGACCGGAATTTATTGTATTTCGCAAGGTGTCTCAATCATATGTAAAGCAGAGAAGCAAAGCAGAGGTCGGGGACCTCGGTTCCGAAAAATTGAACTAAAAATTGTTTTCCAACTTGTCATAAAGTCTGTCGGATATCTGTCGTAAAAATTGTACACAAAATTGTGTTGGAATCTACTTTAAAAATTGTCGTAGAAATTGTCGCAGAAATTGTCGACATAATTATCTTGAAATATTTCTAAAATCTATCCTGAAAATTGTCTTAAAAATTGTACGTACAAAAAATTATAATCAAATTGTCCTAAATTTTCCATACCCCTGAATTTGTAAAGACGCGAACTTTTTATACACTCCATTTGCGTACCTTGTTCATGTCCAATTAAATGTCCATTAGAGAACACCCTTCAACGTAAGTAAATATCCGAAGAAAAATGTTTGCAATGTCCCGAAACCTACAATTTACGAAAAATATTGAAAAGCACATTCGTTCAAAATGTTGCTTAATCAAATTGCTTTGATTGAACACATAGAAAGAGTTTTGAGATAAAGCAAATTTAGGTTGTATCCACCTGGTACATTTCCATTTCTTCCAGAGAAGGGATTCGCACGAATCCTAATTGCTATTTGAAATCGAGTGGAACATTTTTTTCCTTTTTATTAAATTTGCCTAAACTCTCACTACTCTCAAGTCTTCTCAATTGCACAATCTATCGAGAAAGAGAGCAAACAAGCGGAAAGCTACGATCCATCATCTTAAATGAAGTTTTCCGAATGTGTGTCTATATTAGGCAAACACAAAAGAATCCTAAAACTATCCTGCTATTTGATGCACTAGACCATTAAGGACACTTTTGATCATACCCAAATATATATTCTTGATAGTTTAGTTCATATATCCCAACCCAAAAACAGATGACGATGAAGATAGATCTCCCATTTCGACATTCGATCATTATCTTTATTATTTGCCCCGAATCTAGACTATTTGAGATATAATTCCACTGAATTTCTAGATTTCTTAATACTACACAGAATATATATTCTCTTGGCAAAAATTGTGAAACGTGACAAAGTCGGTAACTATTTTTGGGAATCAACTAGAATTCGTGAATCTCAAGGCGTATTTTACTCGAACCGACTGAGACTGGTTTCCTGGTAAAATATTCCAATATTCAACCAAAAATCCTCCACCATGACCCAATCTCGCTTTTGAGTAGGTGTTTTTAATTAACACTTTGCTCAATTCAATTTTGCATTTATCCGGATTCTGTTGAAATGTTGAAATTGGCCATTTGAAATTCTTTTCAAAAAATTCGGAAGCCGAATTCCTTTGACATTTGAGCACACACACACACACACACACACACACACACACACACACACACACACACACACACACACACACACACACACACACACACACACACACACACACACACACACACACACACACACACACACACACACACACACACACACACACACACACACACACACACACACACACACACACACACACACACACACACAAACCGGAATATTTCGAAACAAAATTCTTTGGTCCTTTTATATATCACACACACACACAGAAAATTTCCCTAGAATTTTGCCTTTGAAAGGATTCCTAAATTATTCCTAAATGCATACAGAATGGTTCAAATAGTGTAACATTTTATTTTTAAATTAATTAATAATTAAGTTAATTATTTTCGGGATCATTCTGTATACAGAGAATTTTATTTGTTTTAAATTATTTATCCCACAAACACACTCACACGCAAACAGGAATATTCTGGACTCAGAATATTGAAACATTGTATCTGCAGAGTCCGGAGAATTTCAAATTTTCTTCCTGTGAATTTATAATTAATTCATTTAATGGGTCAAATTAATGTTTCAAATTAAACTCAAAATTTATTATATTACTTTTGAGAGTGAGATTTTAAATAAAGTGCGGAATAATTTTCAGGTAAATTACTATCTTTTTAGGTTAAAAATAGAAAACATTAAAATGCAAAACATTACAAATGCACTTGAGTTTTATGCACTAAATATGATGGTCATGTCGACAGTATACGACAAATATATGCTGGTCCATTGTCTTTCGGGGGCTGTTCATAAAGTTTGGTACTAATGTCTACATTTGAATTCAATCTTGTCGTATTGGGAAATATGTTGAACATGGAAATGGACACTTTAACCTCCATCATCATGTGTTGTCATCATCCTGTGTGTTGTCCTCTATGAATTATTATTGCATGATGACATCTTTATTTATATTCTATTTCTATTTGTATACTACAAGTCTGAACTGAACTGCACAAGTCCAATGACATCTCACAGTCATATTTATGAGCATTTTGGTTGTTGTATGTGTTTTGTGTGGCTATTTATAGAAACAAACAAACAGATTCGGTGGTCCCAAATTATGAATCAATAATACATTCGAATATGTTTCAGTGTTTGTTGTGTTGTTGCTGATTAGTAAGTAACAACGTCATAAACACATAAAACTGATGACGATTCTTTAAATAACCAAATACACAATTCGTCACATAGATGAGGGTTTAGTAGAAGAGGAGGAGGAGGATATGAGAGTGGCTATTTTGGTCATAATTAGTGAGTAAATAATATGGGGCAATGGCGAAGAGATACGACGAAACAATTGAACATTGTTTGTAAAAATTGACAAACTAAAATGTAACGAGATTTTAAAATTAAAAACTGGTTTTAAGATTTATTATGAAAATGGTCATAAAATTTACTCAAAATAAATCTTGAAGATTTTACCCTGAAAATAATCATGAAATTAATTTTAATTGATTAATTAATTTTAATTGCACTAAAAATTGTTATGAAAACTTTGAAATTTGCTCGGAAATTTGTCACAGAAATTGTAAATCATAAATTGCTCTGGGAATTATTTTACAAAATTGTATTAAAATTGTTTGAAATACAAAACTTTTTTGAATACTTATTCAGAAAAACTTTCCTGAAATTTGCTCTGGAATTAATCTTAAAGATATTTCTTACAAATTATCCTTAAACAATTGTACTGAAATTAGTCGTGGAAATTGCAATCAAAACTCTTCTTGAAAATTTTCTGAAGTTAACTCTAAAGTTACTCTTTAAAAAATGTTGGGAAAATATTTCTGAGAATTATTTTACAAAATTCTTTCAAAAAAATGTTTCATAAATGTAAATATAAACCCTATCTATTTTCTTAATTCTAAAACGTTTTTAAATTATTTTGAAATTAACTTTGAAATTCAACATGCAATTTTCTATGAAGTTGATTTTAATTTCCTAATTTTATTTTTCTAATTTTATTTCCTAATTTTATTTTTCTAATTAGAGGAGCGAACGAAAAAACTCACGCCGAGCGAGCGTAGCGAGCGAGGTGTGAGTTTTTGAGTGAGCGACGATTCTACCCCAGACAAATCGGGAGAAAACGGGATTCTTTTCAGCACATCTCCTCCGAAACCATCATATGGATTGATCTAAAAATTTAACCCTATGTTCGGGTAGTGGTGTAGATGTGCTGTATAGTTTTGTGGCTATATAGGTCAAAAGTCAAACGTACAATAATTTTTTTAAAATCCAAAATTTTGTATAGAAATGTGTTGAGAACGAGTGTCAACACTGGGCATGTGTGTGTCTGGCACATTCAGATACATGGCAGATACAAGCTATGCCGCGCGCACGCTGTGAGCAAAAGAAATGCGCAATAACTAGAACATCCGAAAAAGAGTTCAGTGAGACACTGTTAGTCTTTGTTCCCGGATACATTACCAATACCGGTTACCTGTTCAATTGTTAACATCCCATAACTCGAGGGTTAAGGTACTATTTTGGGGTAATTAATATTTTTTAAATCTATACATTGTAATGCGATCACAATCGGTAGCCAAATGCACCCGCCATTGAACTCGCTTCTCTGATCAATAAAATTTAAGTTTCGAATCCAGTTGGGTTTCGTTAATTCATAATGTGGCCGCATCTTATCAACAGTACCGCGACCACTTTAACATTACGATATTTTGTTGTTTTTTCACTGATTTGACCTATTTATCGCATTTAATGTATTATCTGGTAGATCTTACATCAAATTTTTTGGTATGAAATCATCACTTTCATAGAGACATTCTATACTCCAAATTATTGGAATGAATGATAGTTCATTTGGAGAGTCTCCAGTCCCCAATAATTTAGATATTACAGATATACCAACACCATTTAATATTTTCTCTTTTGGAGGCGAACATTTTGTCTTATAATTATTTAATTAAAGAAGAAGAAAACTATATAAAAGTAATTAGCTTAAAAAGTAAAACCACAAGATTGAGATTTCTTGCCAGATAGAATGTTTTTTAAATCTCTGTTGCAGTCTCCATAAACCATTATCAAACTTTTGTACCACAGGTATAAGTTTTTATAACACAGGTATGAGTATGAAATACTTGAGATATTATTATATCAGTCAGTTCGATAAAGTGTCTGTACGGACTATTCTTATAAAGCTAAATAGAATTTAATAAATTCATTTGTTAAATCATTTCTATATGATAAAGACAGTATCGTTCGCTCCGATTTAACGCCAATGGCGTTATTTATTGTTAGTAAATTAAAAAGGTTTCATAACGCCGACTTCTGGTTCTAATACTAGTTTTATTTTCCTAATAATTGTCTTTAAAATGTTTCAGAAAATGTTTCATAAATGTAAATCCAAACCACATCTATTTAGTCATTCTCAAATTAGTCAGTAAATTGTCCTCTAATTCGTCCCCTATCATCATCATCATCATCCTCACAGGTAAATATAACCTCAATATTCTATATTTACACACACACACACATCATGATTGTTGTTGGTTAAATGTGCCCGTATGTGCATTAACCCAGTATATCATTTACTGTACATCATCATACTGACTCGTCATGATCGTGTTTTTGAATGTTAAATTTATCACACAAACTCAATGAGCGCCCCCTTTGACTTGAAACACAGACAGAGAATCTTTCTTGATCAAAGCAGGTTTTACTGTATTACTGATGCAGCCACAGCTGATTAATGCTGTCACGCGTCTGTCTGTCTGTACGTCTATCTATCTTACTATCTATCTATCTAAACATCCCTTGATGTTCTGCGAGAGCAAGTTCAAGACGACGACGAAAAGACGCAAAGCAAAGTGAGCGAATTAATCAGCATTTAGTAAGACGAGCGAGGTTAAATCCGGGATTGTAAGTTCTTGGTGGTGGGAAGGGATAAAAGTAAAAAGTGGATTACAGACGTAATTTACAGTTGTAACAGTTGAGTGTATCGAGTGTATATGTCGGTCAGCGTGTCGTCTGCGTCCCCTCTTCCACCTTATAAATCTAGACGGACTAGACAGACAGACAGTCGCACCGTTGTACAGAACAAGAAGATAAAGTTCAAGGTAAGAACAGGAATAACGTTTGACATCGTTTACGAGTGCTCGAGTGAGTGGACACATGAGAAATACACTTTTAAAAGTAGACTGTTATAAAACACAAGTTTGTGGATGTGGCAAGTGAAGTGCGCAAGTTGTGTGCGGTTATGGTTAAATTTTGAATTTAATTGGATGTATTAACGGACTTAATGGACGTTGTTCTTGTTCTGACACTTAAAGAGTCACACTTTTTGATATCAAACAGTGTGAGAACAGTTCTCAGTTCAACCGATCAATCTAAATGTGCTAGACACAACACAACAACAACATTAAACATTAAATCAAGTTCAAGAGTTGATTTATTAGAATCATTTTTGTTATTATTATTAAAAGGTAGACTCAAAAGTTTGTTTATATTTGAAAAGGTGTTCAAGTCAGTAAAACGAGAGACTTTAGTCTTTGCCTTATCATTTTAGAAAAGAGTTTAGGTCAAGTTTAAAGACCAATCGATCACTTTGAGGGATTTGAAGAAGAGGAGCATTTGATGTTGAAGTTGAAAATCAATTTTCGAATTATTATTAAATGCTATTTAAATGTTATAGAAATTATAATCTAAATCATGATATTGAATGATTGTAATTCATAAATATCATAAATATCTATTATAAAGTTCAATCATGACACGTGATCACGTGATGATATGTACATTGTACAATGAACTACTATTTACAGATAGAAATCAATCGATAAGTACATTCATTAAACTTTCAATTGACTTTTTACTTCGTGCTTACTGCCTAGATAGTCATGATAGATCGTGTGACCCGAGTCGTTGTTGTCGTTGTTGACGGTAAAACTTTTTATCATTAAACTTTAATATCATTAATATTTTCAAATATCATCATGATCTTTGCTGAATCATTTATGACTTTCAACTACCAACCAAAAAGGTTCAACTCAAATTCAATTTACTTTTATATTTATGAGCAGAATTGAAAGTCTATAATATTTAAGATAAGCTCCTTTGTGGACTGTAGAAGAAGAAGACAATTTTAAAACCAAAATGGAATATTTATGGAATGTGTAGTGGGTTAATCATGTGATCACATGCGCGTTCTCAAACTTAAACTTCCCACGTTTGAAAGTAGAGACAATTGAAAGGAAATGCAATACCGAAACGACGGCGAATTGACGAAATAAAAGTGAAAAGTGCACCTAAAAGTGAACACGTCAAGATGGATGGATGGACATGATCACACACACACACACACACACACACACACACACACACACACACACACACACACACACACACACACACACACACACACACACACACACACACACACAGACACACATATAAAACGTATAGAAATTGAATGGAAATGAATTAACGAACGAGTGAGAGACCCCATGCACCGAAAAGTACTCAAAACGACGTAGTTTTCGGTCAGTGGACAACGTCAAAGAAAGAAAGGCAAGAAAGGCAAACCTGCGGAACATTCCACTTCCTCAATTGGACACACAATGGCAAGTGCAATAGCAAAGACACAGAGATAGAACAGAACAGAGACACAAAGGCAAATGATACGAGACTACCAAGTCACTCAGCCAGTGGAGCAAAACCAGATGGAAATAATATATAAAAGTGACTGTGTCTATGTTTGGGATGCATGTTAAGTTGTAGAATTATTAGTATTATTCCATAGATTCACTCAAAATAAGCGCCATTCACAAATGTCATACAAAATAATTCAATTTTGGTTTGCGCTTATTTGAGGTACTATTGCAACTTGACAATAGAAGACATATCGTAAGATACATATGGAGAAAAGAAAAAATGTCAACACTATTACTAGAAATATCAATATTTGACGAACGAAATGATGATTACATTACAATGTTTGCATTTGACACTTTCGTGCTGAGGTTGGTGGAACAATGAGATAGGTAAAATGTGTTTTTCATTGTTTTCTCGTCGTTTTGCCTAACCTAAAACATTGTAAAAATTGTGCCTTAAATATATAAAAAGTTGAACGATTGAACAAGTGCGTCGTGACTCTAGCGAAGTGGAAAAAAGGGTCGCAGCACCATGTGACACTTTTTATATGAACAAACATTACAAGACAATTAGACTGAACTCGTGAAATGCAAACTCTGAAGCTGAACTGCCTGAACGAGCACATGTTTCATGACATTATAATTGCATATCGGTTAAATTACTCGTAATTTTCCCATTTACTGTTTCACTAACTAACTAACTAATTTCCCTTTTTTCCCGGTTACTTCGCTTCCTTCAACTACATCCTACATCCTACTTTAACATTCTTTCATGTGACTTCTTTTTCGACTTCTTGTGTAAAGAGAAACACAAAACAGTAATTTGAAATAGACAGAAAAAATGTCAGTACAAAATGACAAAAGTTTTTAAAGGTTTCGCTCGTAAAAAGAAAGTTGTATTTGTATCCCGGATCCACGAATACAACAAAAAAAAATGCGCTCAACGACGTGGAAATCTTTTACATCGTGATACATTGTTTATGAATAGGATTTGGTTTTGTTTAGTACAAACGACCTTTTAGTTTTTCTAACAAAAATAATTATTTTCTAAAAAGAATAAGAAAAAGAAGTAGAAGACAATCACAAGACAACAATTGAGAGATACTTAGGGGCTTCAAAGGATCATACGAAAATGTATAAGATCGTACGAGAATTTTCGTAAGTAATTAAAGCGCGCACTTTTGTTTGAGAAAAAGGTCACTAGAGAATTGTGTGGGTATTCGAGTGTGTACTAAACGAATTCTATGAAATTCCAAACTTTTCATCATCATCAACAACATTCCTGTGATGCAGAAACTGAACACACATTAGCGTGTGCAAACACTCTACTGTACGGTTCGTATATTAACAGACGCAATCATCATTATCATTTTCCTTCTTCAAATGAAGAAAATCAAGTAAAAAGAAAACAAACTTTCACGAATGTGCAATTAAAAGTCAAGGATCCGTGAGTGCAGTGGTCGTTCATAAACATGACACTTCTTCTGTATTAATAATGCTACCATAATAATAATATCAATACTTTTGGTCACTTCATAATAAAGACGTCAAACGAATTTCATTTCGATAAAACAACAAAATTCGTTGAAAAAGTTATTTTCGAATTCAAACTATGTGTGTGCATCTTTTCATTTATAAAATGTTTTGTAGAAAGTCGCAAAACAAATAAATAGTTTAATATTAACAAACTTTTACGTAATCAAAATTTTTAAATGAAATAATCTATTTTGGATCTTCATCATTTTAATTTCTTATTAAATCATATAATTAAAGGTTCATTAAAGTAGCTGTATTAGGTTAACTAAACAGGTTAATTTTGAATTATTTTGTTTTGTTAGAAATCAATTTAATTAAATTAAATTCAAATTGAATTTTTAATCACGTTAATAAAATAAAGTGATGCGCACTTACATTTGAAGAAAAAGCTTTAACTTTAACAAATCAAATGACTTTCAAGAAGAAACAAATCTTAACTTTTTTCACACGAGAATTCAATAACATTTCAATTCAACATCAACAAAAGATGTACAATTGAACAAACAAACACACATTCATTCATTCACACGTGTCTAAGAGGGTTTTTAGGGCAAACTTGAACTTGAAACTTGAGAACATCACACACAAAATTGAAATGATGAGAAAGTGTGAAAAGTCTTTTAAATCTGAAGGTCAATAATATTGTTGAAGAGAGTAAACTTTACTTAGTAAAGAAATCATAAGACAGAGGTTGAACAAACAAAAGTTTGTTAAGTATTAGAAATAAAATGAAACAAAGGGAAATTTTCGTTTAGGCGAGAGAAAAATTGGCGAAAATCTGAACAAATTGTGTAAGCTTTTAGATATTTATATTTATTTACGAAATACTTTGGGCAAAAACCCGAAACGCACTTTAGCAGCAGCATACAATCTAGGTTGTTGCTGAACTGGTTGGTCTGTCTCGTACACTCGTGACAATTTTCACGTGAAAATCGATTTCGAGATCCACGAACTAGTTAAGTTTGCATGCAGAGTAGAGAACTGACGAGACAAAATAGTTTTATTTTTAAAAGTTTATATTATTTGTTGTTATTATTTAAACTTTTAGTAGTTAATTTGAGTGTAGAGGAACACACACAAAGTAGACGAAGAAGTAGAAGAAAAGGGGAAAATATATTTGATTGAAATGGAAATTTTCACTTCTTCTTCACACCAAAGTTAAAAGAGTTCACCTCACTCGCTCAGCATTTGTATTGTAAATTATATTTCTCTCTTTTTCTCTAAATGTTTGTGTTGTCGATCTTTTCGTTTCGTTCGTTCGTTCATTTCAGACTTTGTTTGTTGTTAGTCAACAAGCAGACAGAGACAATTTGAAGTTGAACTTGAAACGTGAACAAAAAGTGCGCGTTTTCACGAGTGAAATTTTGTAAAGGAGGAGGAGGAGGCGAATTTTTCCTCTATGCGTACATTCGAAAATGTAAACAAAATGTGTCACACAAAATTATACGAAATTTTAATTCAGACAATGAATAAAATGAAAATTTGGCGCGATTTTACAAAACAAAACAACAAAACAAATCTGTGCGGGTCTGTCTGTCTGTGTAATTAAGCAGAAGAAGTGATGAAGTGATGAAGAAACAGACGTGAATTAATTAATCAAACACGTTGATGACGTACACAACGTTGTGTACACGACTACACTGCACACATATGATCCACTCGAGGGTCAGAGCCGTTAAAAATATTTTGTATGAATTAATTTGATCGTAAATTAGCTAATTGTGCGAGAGAGAGAGCGCGTTCTTAAATATAACGCAATATAACGAAGTAAATAAGTTTCTATTCGTTGTCAAAGTTACTTTCAATTGCTCGATTTGGGGATACTTTTTGGGATAGGTATCCAAAGTGATAAGATGTCGTGTTGATAAGATCAACAACACAAAAGTTTGTGTGTGTTACTAAGCATCAAAAGTTACTCTCGTGCTGTCATTGAGATTGAGTGCTAAGTTAAAGGGGGTAGCATGAGTTGTATATGTTTTGATCATAAAAATGAAGAAGTTGCAAACTCACGCT
Organism: Rhizoglyphus robini; assembly: GCA_023373905.1. Lineage (NCBI taxonomy): Eukaryota > Metazoa > Arthropoda > Arachnida > Sarcoptiformes > Acaridae > Rhizoglyphus > Rhizoglyphus robini. The sequence continues at coordinate 99,683 of JAKIJQ010000270.1, read as the reverse complement.
TAAGAACGTGTTTTCATAGTCATATCAACTTATTTTGTGGTTTTGTGGTGGTTTCGGCTTACGTTTACGCGCAACATTTGATACAGTAAAGACCAGATTGAATCGTATCTGTCTGTAACGTTACCTGCAACTCTCAATCAACAACGCAACGACAAAGCGACCTCATTGAAATGATCATTGATTGTTGTTTTGGTAATAGTATTATTAAGTTATATTGAGGATTGACTGGTTGTTATTGTTATTGTGCTTTGTTGTTGTGATCATCACCCTAGGTGATCTATAGATAGTAGTCGGGATACCTAATTAGGAAAAAGGTGAACTCAAAAGTTTGTGTTATATTTTCCTCGTACATTGTGAAATCGAAACTTCGAATGATCTAAAAGACTTTTTGAACAATCGAGTTCTAATCGAGTTTGTGTTCGAGTAATAGATTCTAGGTTTGTAGAGCAAAGTATAAGGTATAAGGTAAACATTGATTGATTTCTATTTATATTTCTGGTTGTTTGGATTTTCGTTCAAAATATAAGAAAATTTGTGTACAAACCTTTTTATATACGTTTAGATGTTTAGATGATGATAAAGTTGGTAATGTTCATTCATGTAAATCACAATTATGACGACTATGACGACGTTTGTAATCACAACACAAGAAGATGATGATGACAATTAACAGCAAACTGTTTTGGGTGTCTGAATGGTTGAGTTGACTGTTGCTTTGCTCGTTTGGTTTGTTGTCTCTACCACAAACCTTCAATTTCGTTCACTTATTATTATGCTTATGGTTTGGAATTTTCCGGAATTGGTCGGTTTCTCGACGATCATCATCATCATCATATACCGTCATTAGTTCAACATGTGATGTGTTTGCTTTTTTCACTGTGTAGGTGCTGAAAAACTGCAAAAGGCTTGGTTGGTTGCATGCACTGAACCCAAATGCAAAAACAGAATGAACATTAGAACGTTGGTCGAGAGTCGATTAGTTAAAGTTTGTGCAGCTGCATGTTGTTGGCTTCTTGTTCATCTACTTTTGATTGTCTTTCTCTGTTCAAATGAATGTACGGGCGAATGTTTGCATACAGAACAGTTGGTTAATGTCTTCAATGAACCCGAAAGTGCATACGACGAAATAGTAGAAGCAGTACCAAAACAACAACAACAACAAGTTGAGTAGACACCCAGAGACAGTCGAGAGTTGGGATCGATCTGGTTTGGGTTGCTTTCACATTTGAACAAACAACGTGTGTGCTGGCTTGTTTCTATACGGTTGACATTATATACTACCGAGTAGAAGTAGTAGTTAGTCGTAAATTAGCAGTACTTCAAATGTATTGCAAAACAATGTAAACCACAATTGAGAATGGCGACAACAACAACAACAAAATGTAGAAGCCAAAACTAAACTTAAACCACGAACAACAATTGAGTTCTCGGTATAGTAGTAAGGAGGTCTTTCTCCTCTTATTCTTTTCGGAAAACACAAAACGCAACACGTTTCGTTTTCTAAGAAAACATTACGTACAAGACAATGAAGTTGAAATAAGTACGGGAGAAATGTACGAGAGAAGCTAAAAGCCAAAGCCAGAACAAAACAGAAGACTTTCGGTTAAGACAATAAACTTTAGGATTATGATGTTTCTTTTTGTCTATGCAAAGTCTTGTGACAAACTTTTCTGATGCAAGAAATTTTTTTTCTTGAATCACGAGATGAGATTAGTGATGAGATTTTTATTGTATTATTTAAGAAGACACGATGATTATGACGATAAATCAAGGTAAATCAAACAGAATTGCAATCAAAACAAAAGCGATAAACAAGGAGAAGCGTAGGGTGAGATGAAGATGTCGTGGTTGGAGAAACAGGTGCAGAAAGGCCAAAAATAGAGCAAAAAGAAGGAAAACATAAAAGATGTGAAATACGGACTGATAGAGAGGGTCAATTTTGAATGACTGAGTAAAGAACGTAGTTTGAAGAATTGAACGCCGAGAAAATAATAACGTAAACCAGCAAAGTAATTACTCAAATTAACACATGAACGTATTCAACAGTGATCGTAGACAGACAAGTAAACTGTCAAAACAGGAAGATTTGATGATGAAGTGCAGATGCAATGAAGACTTCTTAAGGGTGACAAGAAATAAACGATAAACGAACGAACGACCAAAAGGCAGAAGAGTTCACGCAGACAAAACCACCGACCGACTTAACCGCTTCCCGGTTAAACTCAAACTGGAGAGTCAACTAGAAAGGCAACAACAGCAGACAGCAGCAGCAGTAGAGTAGCAAACTCGAACTTGATTTCAAGTTTTCAAACACAAAAGTCAAGAGATGAGACGAACAGACGACGTAGAACGGAATGCATTATTATTGACTAAATGTATGGGAAGAAGAGTATGAGAGAAGAACCCCGGCGGAGGGTTTTTGCATTTGCGTTTGCGTTTGCCGCTTCCATTTGTTCTCAGACGGAAGAATTCATGTTGGGATAGTTAGATTTGGATTGTGTGATAGGGAGAGACCCGGACACTCACAAATGAGTGAGTCAGTGAAGACCAACTCTACTGCCCTACCATGTGAGAAGTGTGTGCACAACACTCACGCATATGGACACAGCCGACTATACGATTGAGTCTGGTCGGATTCATCAGCGTGACTCGTTTTGCTTCGTTCTCCTTCTCTCCTCTCACTCCTTCTTCTTCTCGTTACTCTCACGCTAAAAACGCCAAACTCGTGTGTGTGTGTGTTGTTGTCGTTACAGTCAGAGAGTCATTCACAGTAGAGCCCGAGGAGTAGTATCGTCGGGCATATAACGTCAGGACACACAGCAGCACAAGCAACTAAACAATACAAAAGGCACACAGGGCGCGATCACAAGGAAGTAGTATGAGTGGATGTGTCGATTTGTCTGTCCTACTCCCCGTCACCCTCTTTCTGTCATTCTCACTCTAATAGTAGTGACACCATCATCATCACCATCACCAACAGCGACAAACTCGATCGGTCATATAACCTTTGTGGTCGGTCAATGTGTGGTGGCGGTGGCAGCTGGTTCGGTCATGTGGCGTACAAATCTAAAAAGCAGGAAAAGCCCTATCCAGTTCTATCGTGTTAACCCCTTGACTCCATAAAAAAGAGGTGGAAAAACATACATCTTTTAGTGGTTAATTCTCATCAGGAATGCACGGGTTAACAACAACACAATACTCACAATCTACATTCTATACAACTGAACATATTAGAATGATGATGCCACATGATGCGGATGAGTGATGCTTAAATTGTGAACAGATGCAGCATATAAAAAGAAACAGATGATGCTTTTCTCGGTAACGGTATTGTTCACTACCCCTCGAGTGGGCGGTAGTACCCACTTACTTACTGCAGTAATCATGATAATACGTAATAAAGGCTAGATTCATACATTCTAGTTTGTACCGGGGGTGTCTAGGTATCTCTATATGTGAAAGGGCGCGGGCTCGCAAGTTTGCAAGTGCATTCAACCCCTAACCGTAAAACGTATTGCACAAGCATCAAAAAGCCTCGTACAAGAATGAACTAACTAACTAATGTTGTGATTACGAAACGGTAAATGCAATGTGTAGAGTATTAAATGTCTGGTACAGTCTCGTATATGCTGTAGGTATTGATGAAAATAACCGTTATGTTCATTCATTTATAGTACTAGAGAAACTTTGATGTATACAGAAACTTTTGAATGTGCCTATTACTACATCACATTACGAACACATAACCAGCTGGAATCGGTTCGATGTGGTCGAAACAAACAAATGAGACGCCAACGCACATCGTACTCGTATGACAACAATAATAACTATATATTATGCATTGCATGGTTAAATTAGATGCGGCGCTTATTTAAGGAGATTTTGAGGTTGGTTGTTATGCAATTGAGAGGAAATACGAATACGATCGCGATATACAACAAACAAACTGATGAACGAAATTAACGAACGAACCCGTCCCTAGAAGTGATGTCAATTACATTCTCACACTGAGACAGGTTGTCACTAGCTGGGCTCAACATTTGCTCATGGTGACAATCGTTCGTCTGTCTGTCTGTCTCATTCAGACGAATCGAAACCAATAAAACTGCAATAAAGCCTACCATTGGAGCTTTATTACGCTCGCCTCCCTATTTTTGTGTGTTCATTCGAAACCAATGCCAATTGCGTAAAAGTTTGTTTGATGTTTTATTTGGATAACAAATGGGAAATGAAACCGAAAGAAAAAAGAAGAAGAAGAAAAGAGAAAAGTTTGACATGTCGAAAGTCAAAAGGTTTTCTGTGTGTTTGCACGTCTGCTTTTGTCAGTTTGAGCCCGTTTAATCAAACAAACGTACATTCGTATACGAGTTCTGGTTTGTATTAATTAAAAACGTATTTTGAAAGTTTGACGATTCTGCTGGGAATTGAAAAGTTTTGGTTTAATTTGGGTTAATTTGTGAATTACTTTTGGGGTTACTTACCGTTACAGTTCCGGGTTTGTTATTCAAATGTATGTGTTTAAATGAATAGCGAAAATGTGTTTTCAAAGTTTTCCATTTTTAATGCAAAAAAATTGAATGAATTCGTTATGAATAATCAGTGGAAATTCAATTGAATTCTCAATTGATTCACAATAAATACTGAATGGATAATTAATGGATACTGAATAAATTTCTAATGGATTGCAAAAAAAATTTCAATTGATCTCCAATTTATTCAAAAGAAAATTCAATAAATACTCAATTGATACTCAATAGATTTCAAACATATTTCCAAATAATCTCAAATTGGTTCCAAAGAAAATTCAATAGATAATCAGTAAATTCTCAATGGATTTCTAGTTGATTCTCTAATTGATTTCCAATTGATCTCAAATTGGTTCCAAAGAAAATTCAATAGATAATCAGTAAATTCTCAATGGATTTCTAGTTGATTCTCTAATTGATTTCCAATTGATCTCTAATTGATCCCAAGGAAAATTCAATAAATACTCAATAGATTCCAAATATATTTTCAAATGATTTCCAATAAATACTAAATGGATAATCCATAGATACCCAATGAATTCCAAATTGATTTTTATTGATTACTCATTGAATTCTCCATGAATTATCCCAAAATGTTGTAACGCAATTAGTACGTATTACACAAAGTCTATTTCGAGAACAAACGAGTATACGACTTTGTGAGTTCCTCTTTTCGTATTCCTCTCTTCCTAGTTTCTCAAGTTCTTTGTCCTTGAAATTGCGTTGTTGTTGTTGTTGTCTTTGCATAAGACTTTCTCCCTTCAAAGTTGAAATTCACAGTCGAATTCTTCCCCCGCCCTCTCCTTTAAATATCCATCTTCCTTTACTATTTTAGTATTTCAATTCAAGGTTAGTTCAACAGTTACTTTTTATTATTACGATCTTCAATGAAAGTGTCTGTCTGTGTGTGATCACTCGATCGAGTGCATGTAATTCAAATTTCATTCTAGATTCTTTAAAAGTCGAATTCACTTGTACGTACGCAGGCAGAGAGAATGACTATGGAAATATGTGGAAATGACTTTGCAGTTAGTTTTCGTTTAGGCTCAGTGCTCACTGCACTTTCCATTTCATATATGTTGAATGTTAATTGCTTTTAATTGCTAGTTCATTGATTTTCGTCATCGTGCAACCTTCCTCGCGAGAAGTGTATTGACAGATTTATTGTTATGAACGAAGAGAAGTGATACTATGCTTAGTAACGAAAACAATAACAATTTGATTTACAAATATATTGAATGTGGAAATTGTTGTCATTGTCGTACAGATGATTTGGACAATTTGCAATTAGAATTGTCCCGGACTATCTAAACAATTGTTTAGATTTACTAAATCACAAATTGTCCAGACTTACGGCATTCTAATTTACCCGGAATAACTCTACAAACAATGGTCTATGCTTATTACAATCTAAATTGTCCGGACTAACAATCCACAAAAATTGTCAAAACGAACTACAATTCAATTTTTCCGCAATAACTATCCAAACAATTATTTAGGCTTATTACAATTTTAAATTGTCCAGATTAACTGTCCAAACAATTATCAAAACTCACTTCAGTCTAAATTGTCCCGAATAATTAATCAGACAATTGTCCAGACTTACTTCAATCTAATTTGTCTGGGCTAACTTTTAGAAAAATGTTTAAATTTACTACCTCATAAATTATCTGGATTGCCGAGAAAATTGTCCAGACTTGCAATTTAAGTCTAAATTGTACGGATTTTAAAATTTCAGAATAGTTAATTGATTTGGTTCACCGAATTGCACATTTGGACCACAAAATGGATTTATATTTCATATTTATGGAATCAATTTATGAGACGAAAGGGAATAAAAATTCAATAGAAGACAACACATAAAAGTCTCATTTATGAATGCACAACATAAAAGTTTCCTAATATTTTGATGAAAGACTGTGAAAATAAGAATTTCTTAAGAAGAGGAAGGGAAATATGATACACCTTTATTTATTTGTTCAATGCAGTCATATTTGTATGAAGTGTCTAGTGAAATTCAATCTTTCCCTTCCCATCCCCTATTCATAATATTATTATTAATATGCTCTTCATGTTTCGCGAGCAATGAGATTGAAAAAATATGTCTGTTCTTCAGACAACGGGAGGAAAATTGTGATTCAAAACAAAACATTCGTGCCTCCTGTGCATGCACTTCTACGGCTGATGAACCTGGGCATAAACTCGTACAATGTTCTATTGTAAATTGTGAGACAGGAAAAAGGGCCTTCCGAGACGATCGTAAAATTTAGTTTTGGGAAGAAGAAACAAAGAACAAATAAATCTTGTTAGAAGGAGAAAACGATGAGAAAATGAAACGAAAATGAGAATTGCAAAATAAAGTGAAGAAATTCTGTGTGTTTGTTCCGTTGAAAGAGATGGAAGGATGGAGATTCATATTAAGTGAATCACTAACTGTATAATAGAGTAGGGAAAAATTGTTTGGACTATTGTGAATTGTGTCTGACAATTGTCTGGGATTATTAAAAACTTTTTGAAAATTGGTCGGAATTATATTATTTTGACAATTGTCTAGGTTCAAATATTGACCAAAGTTTCAAACCAATTGTTTCAAAATTGTTTGGACTATTGTGAATTGTGTCTGACAATTGTCTAGGATTATTAAAACCTTTTGAAAATTGGTAGGAATTATATTATTATGACAATTGTCTAGGTTTAAATATTGACAAAAGTTTCAAACAAATTTCGAAATTGTTTGGAATTATTAATTGATTAAAATTTACTCAATGCAATTGTCTGAGATATTGAGAATAATTGAAAATATAGAAACAAAACAATACAAAAATTAAATGCCTATCCTGTAAACTTATTGTAATATTTACAATATCAAACATTTCTTGCTTCCTTGGAAAAGGAGGAGAATTTATTAGTAACACACGGTAATAAATTTAAATAAATCGCTTTATTTATTTATAAACGCGAATTTGTTCTTGAAATTAAAGTCTAAATCAAAGTCGCATAGAAAGTCGGAAGAATTGTAATAAGAATAAGACGAAGGAACGTTTTGACAGTCAAACGAATTAGAAACGGAATATTCTGTTGTGCTTGATGCTGCAAATTAAAATTAGACTTTCAAGTATGCGAAGAAATGAGAGAAAAGTAATGAAAAGTTTTGACTTTTAGTAGTAACAGAATTAACACGTGCATGAAAAAGTCAATTCTCCCTTTTTTAGTCGAATCATGCTTGACTTGACTTTAATGAATTTCAATTTTAGCTTTAGTATAAATAAATAATATAAATAATAAAGTTTTAAAACATTTTCGAGACTTTTATTTTTAATGAAATGGAAAATTTGTTCGAGTAGAGATTGAAATAATAATTTGAAATCTGAATTCTTTTGAGTCGACATTATTTTTACCATGAGTAACATGAAGGTGCTAAATATTTTGTAAAGCAGCTAAAATGTTCGTAGAAATTTGATATTCAATGATTTAAGAGGATTTCTGTGTGTGTGTGTGTGCTCAAAAGTGTACTCAAGTTGACACTTGATATTAAATAAAAATGTTATTTTATTATGTTCGGACAGTTTAGGTGTGATTTCTAGAATTCAAGCGAAATCTTCTTTTGAAATGTTGTATTTGTATTTGATATAAATGCAAATACATGTTTTTGAGCATTTTTCCAAGAAATTTTCAAGTTCGAATCGAGATTTAGTAATATTTTCATGCATATTTGCTTATTATGAAATTATTTGTCGCTTTGCACACAAAGTTTGTTATTCAATTTGAATTGGCAATTTTCAATGTCGAAAACTTTTAAAAGCTGAAACCTTTTAAAAGCGTTCATGTTTTCACTTTTGATTGGTACTTGGAATCTTTCAGAGAATTTGTTTCATGATTTTATTTTTCAAGTACCTTAATCTAGTCTAGTTATGATTTTATTAGGCTTCTAAGAAAATATTATACAAATTCAAAATTCAACAGCAAAATGAGTGTTTTGTTTGTTCGAGTGCAAATTACAAATATTCAGAAAAGCAAACTTGCAAATTGGGCAATTGGAACAAAACATTTCTTCTTAATGTTTTGTACTCTAAAACTTTTTGTCTGTTCTGCTTGAGTTAAACTTTAGTGTTTTGTTCAAGCGAATTTGGAAATCAAATTTCACTTGAATGTACTTTCGTGTACTTTTTGTATGTTTGTGTAATTTGAAATTCTTGAGAAAATGGCTAAAAAGATTTGCTCTTGAAATAATAATGTATACAAAACAAATATAAACAATTGGCCACTTTCTAAAGTGTATTGTCCAGATATATTAGCTAGATAGATGCTATTTGAATAAATGGCATCGCAAAAATAGGTGGCGTCATCTGGTGGTTGAGAATTAAAGTTATTTAATGAAATGTCATGAAACCTGAATTCTCGTTGAATTTCAAATTGATGATAATCATTATTTTGCAAATTTTTATGAGAAAATCTTATTATGAAAGTTGGATTTTTCTTTTTTACAGAAATATGAAAAGGAAAGCTGCAGATTTGGATTATGAATTACTCAACAACTGACAAAATATTTTGCACAACATTTTTTGCTTCATGATCATTTCTGCTAATTTCGAAAATTGCGCATATTAAATCATGAACATTTAATAAGGAGAAATACCTCCAGGGATGTAAACAAACGAATAAATTATCTCGCTTATTAAGTTACGACAAGTTTAGGATCTTTCCCAGCCAAACTTGAGCCAAAATTCGCTTTGTTGTTATCATCTTGAATGACAAAATATTTTTGGCACGTTTTTAGTAATAATAAATCTTCGTTAGATGAAGTATTAAACTTGAAACAACCATTTTCCCATGAAAAACTCAAAAGCTCATGCACATCTGTCTTCTTATGTAATTAAAATGACAAATTTTGAAAGAGAGGAGATGAAAATGTGATATGATGTACCACTTAGATTGTACATTTGAGTGAGCTTTTAAAGGGAATGAAGAACAAAGTTGTGTGTTTTATAAATATAAATAAACAAATATGGCGCTCTTCAATTAATAATTATTTTCTTAAAAGCTTCCCATATGTCTGGCACTTTAGTGATTTAACAAGGTTACGTATCCGTAACTTACGACAGACGACAAAACTGATACATTAAATTATCATTCATAATTTTTTTTCTTATTTCTGTAATAATTACCAAAAGCACAAACTTGTTACTTACCAAGCATCACTAAGATTATCACAATAGATAAAACATAAATTTTGATTTGAAAAATCTTTGAACGTTTTCATATGAAGTTCAAACTTGTGATGATAACTTTACGATACATTATTAAAGTGCTCTTTAACTCTTTTTTCTTTGCATTTAATCAATTCAGGAAGTGAAATATATCACAGAAAAGGTCAATAAAAATAAAAATGATAATAATAAATCTTAAATTGGTTTTGCACACGCACATTGAATTTACAATATGCAATAAATAACCAACTTGGCCTATTTCAAAGAGGCTATTTGACAGAAATGCAAACAAACAAATGGCGAAATGTTCAAACTTGGAAAACATTTACATTTCAAATTGGCTTGTTTGGTGACCATTTCAATTTGTATTTGCATTTTTGATCAATTTTAAAAATTTATTTGAACATTTACACACATTCACATTATCATTGCCTCTGGCTTGTGACATTAAATTTTGGAACATCCAAATGGTGATATTGCGCAATATATAACAAGTTTTTCGAATGCAGAAAAATTGAAAAGTTAAAAGAAAAATTTAAAAAAAATCTTTCAAGATATACGAGAAAAGGAACATACATAATTTATCATTTGTCACTTGGCATCAAATACAAAAAAGTCATTAGAAAATATGAACGTGTTACCATCGCCATTAAAAGGGTAGAAATGTTCATAAAGCTGTCATCGCATTTTGTGTTTATTGGCTTTCTAATTTTGAAACAGTCAAAATCATAAAAAAATCTATAATATTTTTGTCAAGGTTTGCGTGTGCAAATTTAGTGTAACAAAAAGAAGAGCTAACTAAATTGTGCATTAGTAAAGGGAAGATTGTTGATTTGCTCTCTAATTGGCTGAAAATTGAATCACATTACATGCACTCGTATACGAAAAATGGTGAAATTATGATAATTGGTATAAGTTAGGCAGAAATTAGTACGTGATCAGGTTAGATTAATGTTTACCGTGCTCGTATTATAACAAGTTGCCGTAAGCATAAGACAAGACCACACATACAAAACATTGATTTCACTTCTGCATTATTTTTGTCAATAAATAAATGCGATTTATTTAATTATCATATTTATTTTGTGTAAGTAAAATAAGCGAGAAATATAGACTTTGTGAAATAAAGACACATATTAAAAATAGATTATTATTTAATCAATTTATTACAAAATCATTATTTTGTGAAACAAACTCAAAAACTCAAACTAACTGAATGTCGAAATGTTGATCATTTTCCATTTAATTTTCCACCATTTTCAGCGTCAATCTCTCTTCACTTGATGCAATTGGCTCCTAGCTATTTCCAAATTCCATTATTAAAGCAAATATTTATTAGACACATTGTTTTCTGTTGGATTTTCATTTTATTATATATTTTTACAAAATTAACAATAAGTAATATGCAATACGATTAGTTTTTGGAATCAATTTGCATTTCCTTGTAATTTTCACATTGATGCTGATCGTGTTGATGCTGATTTTGATGTTCTCGTTTGGAACAACAATAATAATTATTAATATTTTGAGTAACATGAATGGTAATATTGCCAGCATGAATTTGTCCTGAATTTACAATTGCACCGACTATCTTTGAGGTTATGTCAGCCACTGTAGTATCGGTTAGGGTTTGTTCAATAACATGAGTAGTTTCACAATTTGAAATTTCCACTTTTTGATCGACTTCCGTTGTGTTCAGGAAGGTGTGAGTTTTCGTTTCTAGTGAGTTCAATCTTGAATAAAAAAATTTCATTTTTCAAATCTATTAAAAATTTCATTTTATTTGTAAATTGGTCCAACATATTCAAAAACTTTTTTACTACTAACAGAATATTATCAAAATGATTCCTCACTTCTATAAGTTAATTTGATAATAGAGTAATAATATTCAGAAGAACTAAAAGGATTTAAACAATTAAATACTTTAGGGAAATTTGATTTTTTAACATTAATTTGTTGGGTTTGTGTTGACAAAATTATCATAAATTTTTTCATATCCTTCGATAAAGTAATTTCTAGTTGATCCAGATCTCGTGCTATTATGTTGAACTTTAAATCGTTTATATTTTCAAATTGCTTTTTATCAGAGATAAGAACCTGTACATAATATACAATATTCTTGAAGTAATCCTTGTTACAAATTGTATAACTACCATATTCCATACAGTTTATTAATAAAAAGGTGTAAGTGTTTTCATTTTCTAAAATTTGTTGATAGTTACATGGGTTAATAATTTCTTTGGATACACTACGTTTCCACTGATGAATTAAATTTTGAATATAAAATATAAAAACACATTAAATCAAATTTTAAAAATAATTATAAACACTTACGTTTAAAAAATCCTTTAAGATTTCATTTAACAATTGTCTAATTTCACATAATACAATAATGTTATTATTCATTTTCACTGAATTAACTTTTAAAATAATAAACACTGGATGTTGACTTTTAGAAGCAACCAAAATAAACGACTAAAATGAATTTATGCAAAAGTGCAGAGAAAAGAAAGTGACAACTCACACAAAGTACAAATCTCGATTTGGTTTAGCAAATGAGCAAATCATAAGGTTGTATTGTTGTAATGGTCGCTAAGGTAAAGAGACTTTAGAACAAGTGATAACCAAATGGCCGTTACTTGGTGATTACTGATAACAACATCAACATATCTGAATACAGTCGTAATGAAAATTAACTACGCGTTTTAATATGATTATTTATGAATGGAACATTTATTTAATCTAGGTGTTTCGATTCGGATAATGCAATCATTCACGAAAATGAACACCAAACATGATGGTTACTACTTTAGTTTGTACTTTAAAACGTGTGCGATAGAGTCAATCTATAAATCTATTAATTAATTAACTCAATGTTGGCTTTATTCATAATTATACTCAATAAACAATGTTCAGTGTAATATTTCTGTCACTTTAACTGATAAAACATATTTTTTCTAAATATGATAAGAATAGCAGAAATCGATTAGCGTTATCAGAATGTAAAACATGTAGCTGCAGATATAATTGTTCTACTTGATAAGAGAGACAACTGATCGAAATTGGAGATATAACTTTTAGGCTGTGTAGCACGATCGTTTCTATATTCTTCTTATTGACGCGGCTGCATTTGTTGCGTTCACATCGAACATAGGTTTTCGTTAAGTTATCATTATCATTAAGTGATAGAAACTACTTATTGAACGAGTACTCCAACATGGATTCTATCGAGAATGAAGAGGACAAAGAAGAGTGCAATTATGTTTTCTCCGATGTGGAAACTATTTCGTTTGCTGACTGGTACCGAGACCAATCGAAGGATGATGATGACATGATGAACGAACTTGGCGATGGCAAAGTAGAAATAGATGAAAATGGTGGACCAGAAAATCGAAAAACAAAGAAGAAGAAATTGGGAAAACAAGTGCTAATCTACGAATTGAACTGTCCTCAAACTGACTGTATCCTGAGCTTCAAATCGTTGGAACAACTCTATCAACACCAGGAGACTGTGCACGGTATTATGGCGTACAATTGTTTGGCCAGTGGCTGTTCGGAACAGTACAACAAACTGTAAGTGATCGATAGATTGATTTATATGTTTTATTTAAATTCTATTTTTTCTGTAATCACAGTATTGGCATTAGATGTCACTACTCAACCGCTCATTCAGGCCACACCAATTGGATCTGTACTCACTGCAGTGCCAAGTTAAATGATTCAAATCAATTGCGTCGACACATTCGTGAGCTGCATCAGTATGGCCGTTTTGGATGTGCCAGCGTCGATTGTTCTTTTGAGGCCGATCTGCGGTCTAAAGTACGAAGTCATCGTCATAGTGCCCATCCGCGGCTTGTCTGTTCGATCAATGGATGCGGCAAAGGATTCTATTATGAAAGCCAATTGAAGCTACACTTTCACTTTTGTCATTCCGTCACTGCCAAATTGGATAAATCGATTATTCAGAATGAGAATCACAAAGTTGGCATGATCGAAAAAAATGATCGGTCAGAATCTACCGAACCAGACGCTTCCATCAAAGTTGATTCAAATAAAGTAACCAACTCGAAAGTGATCATCTTAGGAGTGAAATGTTCTCAAAGTGACTGTGACATGATGCTCAAAACTATGTCTCAATTGCACCAACATCACAAGTCTGTCCACGGTATTCTTCGGTATCCGTGTCTGATCGCCGGCTGTTCGCAACAGTTCAACCACGGGTCTGTATATTCAATATATCGTACATTAACATCATTATTAACTCTAAATTCTCAATTACAGCATCCAAATTGGCCACCACCATTCAACTGTTCACTCTCACCCTCAGAGCTGGGTCTGTTCCAAGTGCGATGATTTCAAATTTGCAAATCCACACGTACTTCGATCCCACATTCGTGACTTTCATCAGTACGGACGCTTCCAATGTGGCTATTCTGATTGTGCATTTGAAGCGAATCTTCGATCAAGAGTTCGCAATCATTGTGCAAGTGCGCATGCTCGTTACAGTTGTCCAATTGGTGGGTGCGACTATGTGGCTCATTTTGAATCTTGGGTAAAGCAACATCAACAAACTGTGCATCATGTAACAACAGTCCGAGAAGAAAGAAGCAGTGGAAACGATTCGAAGAAACGACCCAACGATAAATCTCATTCAAAAGTAAGCAAACGACCAAAGATGAGTGATGATGATGTCGATCATGAAACAACCAACAAAAAGAAGCCAATCATCTTGGGATTGAAGTGTTCTCAAAGTGAGTGCAACTTGATGTTCGAATCATTTAGCCAACTGTACCAACATCAGAAAGATTCTCACAGCGTACTTGCATTTCCTTGTCTGGTGAATGATTGTTCTGAACAGTACAGCAATCGGTATGTATTGATATATAATAAACGATTAGGTTAATTCTAATAACGATTTGTTCAATTTTAGCCACAAAATTGGTGATCACTACTCAACCGTCCATCCTCACCACACCAATTGGGACTGTCCTCAGTGTAACGTGAAGAAGGCGAATTCAACTCTTTTGCGTCGACACATTCGCGACTATCATCAATTTGGTCAATTTCACTGTGGTCATTTAGTGTGCACCTTTGAAGCAAATCTTCGGTCAAAAGTACGAATGCATGCAAAGAATGTTCATTGATTTTAATGATTCCAAACACACAAACACGCACATTTGTTTGTATTTGTCTAATTACGTAATCAATTCGTACATTTTATTTTAATCTATCTAAACAATGTAAAAGTCAATTCAATTCTCAATGTATCAGATTAATCTATTCTGAACAATAAACAATTTAGTTAATTATATTACAAGTAAATATATACTTGTGTTGCTAATTTCTTATAATTTCACTGAAAACTGATTGTGAGCAATCAAAGCTTAAAATTAATCTTATTTTCATTTTAAATAAATCAATCGATATATGTGAAATTGTGAGGTGCATTTGTAATAATAAAAAATGTAATATATAATTAAGAATTAAAAAAATTAAGGATAAATTAGAAATCAAAATTTAATTCAAACAAACAAGTCTTATGGAACGCAAACAGATTTTACATTGGTTTGGCAATTTTCCAGATGATTAAACTAGCATTTATCTAATAAATACGTATAAAAATCTAATGAGCAAACCTTTTGCCAGTTATCTGGCACGTCATTTATGAATTTACCATTTTAGCCATTCGGGGCTACCGCTAATTACAATCTCAAATGTATGAACAAAAATGCATGAAAGATTTATTAATGGCGATCATTATCGCATAATTGAGAATATAATGTAACATGTAGGTAACATATATAATGAAAAGGTTAACTAAAATTAATGAAAATCCCTAATGGATTATCTAATATCTAATAGAATTATTAAGTAACATATTAATTAGAATATTGGTCTCCATCCACGGGTGGCCAGTAATCGATGATCACATAATCGTCTTCGTTGTACTCGTAGTCACCATCCTCATCGTCCATTGCATCTTCATGTAAATTGTTGAATCCATTCTGGGCCTCATTCACCAGTTCGGAGTGAAAATCAGATTCGAGACCAGAATCGTCTGGTGGCGCCATCTCTTGATCGCCGTTGTCATCGCCTTCAGATAGATCAAGAATATTTTCATTGATCTCGGGATTCTCGTTGTTGCTGCTGTTGGCGGTCTCGTCAATCGGTTCCGGATTTTGATTTTTGACCTCAATCTCGAAGGACTTGAGATGCGTCAACAGGAAAGAAATAGTGCGCCGATTGATCACTTCTTGGATCTCGGCTTTAAAGTTGGCGAACAGTTCATGTGTCTTGTCGAGCAGTGTCTGTCGATCTTGTTCGAGGTCTGCCTGGAGGTTGGCGAGCATTTCGAGGGACGGGAAGATCTGATTTGGGTTAAAATGAGAATTAGTATCGATTCTAGGGTTTTTAGGGATTACGATTACCTGTATTTCCCGGTTCAGATTGTCCTGCTCATCAGCGCCACCTTCCGTTCCAATCAACTTCTCACCGATTCGATCTCCCATAAACTTGAGCATCGACCACTCATACGAGTCGGTCATCTTCTCCTGGTACCGATCCTTCAACGCATTCATCATAAGGGAGGTCTCCTCACAAAGAGCCTCAAATGCTGCCTGGGACTCGTCCATAAATTTGAGGTCCATTTTGGATGGGTTGGGCACAACTCGAAGATCACTTGGGTAAAAATAAATAGGAAAGGCGTCGAGAGTTTCAGAAAAAGAAAGTCGATCACGATTGTCGTCGTCAAAGTTGTTGTTGTGGTGGTGATAAATCGAAAGTGACTAAAAAAGTTTCTACTTTAGAAACGACAAGTAGAAATAACGCGCGCCGATAAAGTTAGAAATAGATGTCGAACTGCAGATAACATTGTCATATTGAGTGATAATAACGCCATCTGGTGGTATGAATTTGTACTAT
The DNA here is from genome assembly GCA_023373905.1 of Rhizoglyphus robini. NCBI lineage: Eukaryota > Metazoa > Arthropoda > Arachnida > Sarcoptiformes > Acaridae > Rhizoglyphus > Rhizoglyphus robini. Next base: position 83,029 of record JAKIJQ010000270.1, on the reverse strand, counting down.
AACGCAATAATTTGCTAATTCGAACCAAATTAGCGGTTTATTTCTCTTCTTTTCGGTTTATGAACTTTTGTGAACATTTTATTAATTTGTACTTCTAAGACTATTTTTGAAAGTTATCGTCAACTCGACTGTCACACGCCCTAAATGAGCCCAAACGTGATCGTCCGTGCTCGCAACCATTTGTGCTCAAGTTCTGCTGTCCTCGTCCTTCTGGTCTCATTTACGATTCTTGTGCCTTGTGTTCTGGTGGCTGCATCCAATCCTCAGCCAATAGCTGGTCCTGGCATTTCCCGTAAGTTTAACCCGTGTCAAGAATGTTAATCCCTTTTACGTACTTTTTACCAGCTCTGGCACTAGAAGACAAAGTTTACAACCTTAAGTTAAGTAACGAACCGACGCTCAAAAAGTTCACTACATTTGAGAAGGATATGAACAATTTGAAATGGGACTTTGGCCCTCAAGAATTTGAGAAGCGAAAGCTCGGTGAAATTGTGACAAAGTGTAAATTGGCATTACTACAAACTCCCTACATGTACGACAATATGGAGGCTGCTGCTGTTCAAGTAAAACTATCTACCGATTCCAAAGCGAAGAAGGAGGCAAAGAAACGATTTGAACAAGTGGAGGAAAGCTTGAATGAAGTGATGACCGCCCTGAAGGAATATGAAAGTGCTGTGGACAAAGTCAATGCGGAGTTGAGTCCTAAATTGAGAAAGAAAAGTCAACTTGAGGACAAGTGGATGAAAGTGCGTCATATAGCAAGTGAGACGGACAAAAGTCAAATTGACCGACTGATGGCCGAGGTGGTGGATTGTCTGGTGGATGCGTACGAAGACGAGTTGACATTGTCCGTCAAAGTAGATTTAAAATCGAAAATCGATGCTAAACTGCGCCATTTGGAGAACAAAATCAATAGATATATAACTGTTCCTTATGTTGCCCGAGGTTAGCCACTTTGGGCAAAGGTTTCTGGAGTCTTAGCTGTGACTGCTTCTGTTGGTGGCATAATTTACGCCATTTATCAATTGTTAAATCGAATTTGGCCACCGATTACGCCCACCACTGCGGAGACCACCACAACCGAACCATCACTTCTGGACAAAATGCGAGAATCAAACTATTTCTCTGTTGTCCTCATTTGTGTTTGCATTACTGTGACCGTCGTGACAATTGTCCTGCTTTATTATTGTTGTTTCGTGTACCGAAGGAAAAATCCGATTTCTGAAGCTGCTGTTAACAAGACAAAAGCAGGATCTAAAGTGAGAAGCACTCGAAGCACTGTGAACAACAACAAATCTAAAGTTGGTTTCGCTGCCTCTCTAGGTCAAAGAACCCAATCCCCGAGCACTCCCACAAAACGCCATCCCATCTCAACTCGCAAACTGATCAAACGAAGCCCCAAGAAAACTTCTCCTTCTCCTACTCCTTCATCTATTTGCTACACAAGGGCATTCTCTCCTTCAATGATTAATTAAACTTAAATAATTCGGAGTTTGTGATGACTTTTTTTTGAGGAAATTATTAAAATGCGCGGCTAAATCAGATTGAACAAATTTTAGTTCATTCGAATATGTCAAGTGTCGAATTGGCTTTATTTCTTCTTGCTATATGTAAAGTAGGTTTTACCGTCGAATTTACCGTCATTTGAGTCACTCAGTCAAGTTGAGTGTCTCTTTTGCTTCTCGTGTACTTTGAACTTGTGTGAAAGTTCAATCATTAACTCGATCGCTTTCTTCACCTCTCACCGACAAGTCCATCAAGATGGCACCAACCGTGATGGTCACTACTCGAAATGGCCGTAATAGTCGAATGCATGTGTACTCGAGCCAAGCTATGAACCTCGGCATCGTTCTGGTGGTCTCGCTACTTGTGCTTTCGCCTCTAGTGAATGCCTCCGATCCACAGTCACAAGGAGATGCTAGTGAACTTGCAGATTTGACCAAGATTGAGATTGTCGAACAACAGTCATCGAATCCTCCGGAACCGATCAATCCTATTCCACCGTTGGCTGTTCCTGGAAGCATTCCACAAGCCGTACCGAGTGGTTCTGATGACCAGACCAATAGCGAGAATGACGGCACTCCTCCTGAACCTAAGATTGAAGAGAGTTCTGAAATCGGTCAAAATGAAGGTAAGTCCATAAAATGTCAATTTGACTTTGATTAATGCTAATATCTTTTTTTACCCATACAGATGATGCTCAAGAACTAAATCTACTAAGTGACTTCAAATCCAGAAACCAACATACGGTCAATATATTTACGACTTTTGTGAAGGGTATGAACATTTTGAAATTGAACTTTCAAGATTTCGAGAAACGAAAGTTAGGTGAAATTGTGACAAAGTGTGAAGCGGGAATTCAACATATTTCCTCGCTGTACCTCAAAATGGAAGCTGCTGAAGTTCGGGTAAAAGAGTCGACCGATTCCAATGAAAAAGAGGAGGCAAAGAAACTGCTCACCGAATTAAAGGCAAATTTGGACGATGAAATGGCCGTTTTGAAAGAACATACAAAAGCCGTAAATAGAGCCAATTTGGTGTTGAATCTTTTATTGAAAAATAAATGTGAACTTGAGATTAAGTGGACCAAAGTGAGTGATCAAGCAAGTGAGACGGACAAAAGTCGATTTGACCAACTGATGGTCGAGGTGGTGGATTCGTTGGTGAATGCGTACGAAATGGTGCTTAGTACAACTGACATAGTAAATCTAAAAGTTTTAAAATCGAAAATACTTGCTGATCTCAGAGATTTGGAGAACAAAATCGTTGAATTGAAAAACAAGAAGATCGAGGTTGACAAGGGCAAAGACAAGGACAAAGAACAGGACAAAGAACAGGACAAAGAACAAGACAAAGAACAGGACAAAGAACAGGACAAAGAACAGGACAAAGAACAGGACAAAGAACAGGACAAAGAACAGGACAAAGAACAGGACAAAGAACAGGACAAAGAACAGGACAAAGAACAGGACAAAGTCCAGGACAAAGAACAGGACAAAGAACAGGACAAGGTCAATCTCAACAACCAAGACAAGACGATCAGTGAAGTTGTGTATCCTAACCGCGGATGGCTCAATGGTGGGTCACTTTGTTGCTTGGCAAAAGTGGCTGGTGCATCGATCATCATTGGTGGTACATTGTGGGGCCTGTATGAAGTGTTTAACATTGGTGAGAAGTTCAATTTATTTTTCAATTACACCACCACCACAAAGCCCCCACCACCAAACTACACCCCAACCACAACATCATCATCACTTTGGACCCAATTACAAGACTTTTCGGGTGTGATCATCATCTGTGCGTGCATCAGTTTGTTGGTCTTGACCGTGGCACTGATCTTCTATTTCATCGGTAAAGCTAATGAACAGAACAGGCACGATCAAAGGCGAAAACACAAACCACAAGTGAGCGCTCGAACCACTTTGACAACTTCTACGACTTCAAACAAGTCGAATGCAGTCTCGCCAAATCAAAGAACCAAAGTCTCTGGAAATACAACAACCAATGGATCGACCTCTCCATACTCCAAGAAAGCTTCTAATGTCACTTCTCTTAAAACGAAAAATCCTAAAGCTTAACCTGACTTCTTGAATGTTTTATTAAACTTATAATTTGCAAATTCGGGGGTGATGATTTTTTGTGATGAAACCACAATGCGCGGCTAATTCAGATTGGCACGATTTTCGAATTTTGTTTTGATCGAATGCGTCATGTCGAATTTGCTTACTTTCTTTCTCCCTTTGCTATATGTTAGCATGTTTTGCGAACTCACGGTCATTTAGTGTGTGCCTTTTTGCTTGTCGTGTACTTAGAACTTGTGTGCAAGTCATCTCAAGTCAGACTCGACCTTTCTGATCTTCCTCTCGCCTCCCACGACAAGTCCAACAAGATGGCACCAACGGTGATGGTCACTACTCGCAAACGTGTCCGCTCGTGTCAAGCTATCAACCTCGGCATCGTCCTGGTTTCGGTTGTGCTGCTGCCTTTGGTGGTGGCCGTTGGTTCTCAAAGTGGTCCTGCTGACCCGGTCAAGACCGAGTCTGGCGGTAATTCTGGATCGATTCCTCCTCCTGCACCGGCCGTTCCAGAGGTTGGCGGGCAACAGTCATCAAGTGATCCCAAAGATCCTCTTGCACAAGTCGGCTCAGGGGTTGGCGCTCAACAGTCACCAAATGCCGATCCTCCCAATTCGAACGACCCTCCTAAACCTGTCAACAGTTTGGTCCCCGAAAAGAATGTCGGTAAGTACATCCTGTATAATATACAGTGTATATCCTGTGTATTGGCAAGTTTTATAATTTTCTCCAACAGAGGAAGCCAAGAAACTACTTGCAAGAGTAGATGAAATTGCCACAAAACTTGCCATCAAAGTTGTTTTGATATTTGTTGATCAAATCAAGAAGGAACCTACCGGAGGGTTTGCTGCCAAAATGCGTATAGAGTACAATGAAATTGACCAGGCCTTAAACAGTTCGGAGAGTGCTGCGCTAGAATTGAAAAATTCCGCCAATCCAAGTGACCAAAAGAAGGCACAAAAAAATTGCGAGGAATTGGAAAGAAAATGGGACGAGTTTGACAAGCGCCATCCGCTAGAAGATGTTGAACAAGAGCACAAATTTGAAACCGTTCGTCAGATGGCAACTAGTGATGAGGAGGTCAAGACAGTTGGCGATTTGGCTTTTAATGTTTTCGTGCTGATTGATACGTTCGAAGTCAACAACCAGGACCAGGTTAAGCAAATTGATACGGCCTTTCAAGAATTGAAAAGCAAAGTCGAAGATTTGTACACCAAGTACGGCAGTCAGGCCCCGGTTACTTCTGGCACCGCAGGCGGTTCAGACCCTGAAAAGAATGCCGGTAAGTACATCTTATATATCCTGTGTGTATTTGCCAAGTTTCATAATTTTCTCCAACAGAGGACGCCAAGAAACTACTTGCACTAGCAGATGGAACTCACAAAACTTCCCATCAAAGTTATTTTGATATTTGCTAAGCAAATCAAGACTGAACCTACCGGACAGTTTGTGGCCAATTTACTTCAGGAGTACGAGGAAATTGACAAGGCCGCAAAGAGTTTGGAGAGTGCTGCGCAAATATGGAAAGATTCCACTAATCCAAGTGACCAAGAGAAGCCACAGAAAGAGTTTGACGAATTTAATGCCAAATTGGACGAGTTTGAAAAGCGCTATCCGGAAGATGAGCTCGATAGCAAATTTGTAGCCGTTCGTGAGAAGGCAAGGGACGACGAGTACAAGCCTGTAGACCAGTTGGTTGCTAGTACTTTCCAACTGGTGAAAGCGTTCAAAGGCAACAACCAAGATCAGGTGAATCAGATTGATTCGACCTTTCAAGAATTGAAAAGCAAAGTCGAAGATTTGTACACCAAGTACCACGGTACTGGCACGGGCGTTTCTGGCAACAATCCACCACCCGCAGGCAGTTCCTGTAATGTAGGCAGTTGTCTGCTGTATAGTGTAGGAGCAGCAGCTGTCATTGCTCTCATTGGTGGTGGTGCACTTTGGTACAGCCCTGCTTTGCTTAATTGGGCCAAAAATCAGGTTGGCTTGGGGCCTTCGGTGCCAGAGACCACTGAAATGGCCCCGACCAACACAACCGAACTATCGATCACTGACTCGCCTTCGGAAGCATCCGAATTTTGGATTATTGTCGCAGTGGTGGCACTGATTGCTGCTTTGGCTGTGGCTTTTTACTACTTTGTCGTGCGCAAGCGAACAAGTTCGAGTCAAGACACTGAAGGCGCCAATGCTTCGGATGGTGCACCTACTGGCAAGACACAGCAGGCCACTGGAGACAAGAGCACCCAGGCCCCGGTCACGGCCACTCCTTCCACTGGCACCTCGACCACTCCAAGTGGAAATGTCAAGTCGAAGACTGGTGCACAGCGCAGTGCCAAAGCCAGTCCGAGCACTGCATCCTCTGGTGCCATCACCAGCTCCAAGGCTTCAGCCCAGGAGAAGCCCAAGTCGAGTCGGGCAACTAGCAGCAAAGTCCCAAGTGGCACTCCCAAAGCTTAACATGCTTATAGCTTATAAGCTTAAAGCTTTATTATTCATTTTAATTTGCAATTTAGCACTCAATTAAACCATTCAAATGTTACATTCTGTCATAATTTCTTTCTTTTGCGCGCTCATGCTTACAATTATAAATTTCTGATAGAAAATAACTAAAGATATACACAACAAATATTGTAAATAAATTAAATTATTTATTTATTACATAAGCAATGGAAACATGTTGGCGCCACCAATCACAGTGCTCAACTCACGCATCTCGGTGTTACAGCACTTGAAATCCATTTTCTCCCTCGGTTTAGACCCAAACGTTGAAGAAGAGGTGACGCTCACAAGCCATGTCACAATAACAGCGGGAATTTTCATTGTAAAATGTTAATGCATGATCACGTGAATCGTTTGATGGTGATTTTTTTTGATGAAATTGAAATGCGCGGTTAATCCAGATTTTCTAATTTTGGTTAATATGAAAACGCCAAGTCGAATTTGTCTTCTTTCTCTTTTTCTCTATATGTTTGCAGGCTTTGCGAACTAACGGTCATTTAGTTTGCGTCTTTTGCTTCTCGAATACTTGTGCAAGTTATCTCGTCGAACTCGACCTCTCGGCTCTTCCTCTCCCCTCCCACGACAAGTCCAACAAGATGGCACCAACGGTGATGGTCACTACTCGCAAACGTGTCCGCTCGTGTCAAGCTATCAACCTCGGCATCGTCCTGCTTTCGGTTGTGCTGCTGCCTTTGGTGGTGGCCTTTGGTTCTGAAAGTGGTCCTGCTGACCCAGTCAAGACCGAGTCTGGCGGTAATTCTGGATCGATTCCTCCTCCTGCACCGGCCGTTCCAGAGGTTGGCGGGCAACAGTCACAAGGTGGACCCGAAGATCCTTCTGCACAAGGCGGCTCAGGGGTTGGCGTGCAACAGTCACCAATTGAACCCAAAGATCCTCCTGAACAAGTCGATCCAGTGGTTGGCGCGCAACAGTCATCAAATGCCGACCCTCCCAAACAAAACAGTTTGGTCTCCGAAGAGAAAGCCGGTAAGTACATCCTGTATAATATACAGTGTATTTCCTATTTTTTGCCAAGTTTCATTATTTTCTCCAACAGAGGAATTCAGGACACTAATTGCACTAGCAGATAGAATTCACGAAACAGTAGCAGTCAAAGTTATTTTTATATTTGCTGATCAAATCAAGACGAAACCTACCGGACTGTTTGTGGCCAATTTACTTCAGGAGTACGAGGAAATTGACAAGGCCACAAAGAGTGTGAAGAGTGCTGCGCAAATATGGAAAGATTCCACTAATCCAAGTGACGAAGAAAAGGTGTCAAAAGAGATTGAAGTATTGACGAGAAAATGGAACAAGTTTGAAAAGCACTATCCGGCAGATGAGCTCTATAGCAAATTAATAGCCGTTCATCAGAATGCAAGTGACGATGAGTACAAGCTTGTAGACCAGTTGATTGGTAGAACTTTCCAACTGGTGAAAGCGTTCAAAGGCAACAACCAAAATCAGGTGAATCAGATTGATTCGACCTTTCAAGAATTTAAAAGCAAAGTCGAAGATTTGTACACCAAGTACCACGGTACGGGCTCGGGCGTTTCTGGCATCAATCCACAACCCGCAGGCTGTTGCGGTGGCTATCTTCCTGCTAGCCTATGTGCACGAATTTGTTTGCTGTCTGGTGTGTCAGCTGTCATTTTGGGTCGCGCACTTTGGTACAGCCCTGCTTTTCTCAATTGGGCCAAAAATCAGGTTGGCTTGGGGCCTTCGGTGCCAGAGACCACTGAAATGGACCCGACCACCACAACCGAACTATCGATCACTGACTCGCCTTCGGAAGCATCCGAATTTTGGATTATTGTCGCAGTGGTGGCACTGATTGCTGCTTTGGCTGTGGCTTTTTACTGCTATGTCGTGCGCAAGCGAACAAGTTCGACTCAAGACACTGAAGGCGCCACAGCTTCGGATGGTGCACCTACTGGCAAGACACAGCAGGCCACTGGAGACAAGAGCACTCAGGCCCCGGTTACGGCCACTCCATCCACTGGCACCTCGACCACTCCAAGTGGAAATGTCAAGTCGAAGACTGGTGCACAGCGCAGTGCCAAAGCCAGTCCGAGCACTGCATCCTCTGGTGCCATCACCAGCTCCAAGGCTTCAGCCCAGGAGAAGCCCAAGTCGATTCGGGCCGCAAAGTCCCAACTGGCACTCACAAAGCTTAACATGCTTATAAGCTTAATGCTTTATTCATTTTAATTTGCAATTTAGCACTCAATTAAACCATTCAAATGTTACATTCTGTCATAATTTCTTTCTTTTGCGCGCTCATGCTTACAATTATAAATTTCTGATAGAAAATAACTAAAGATATACACAACAAATATTGTAAATAAATTAAATTATTTATTTATTACATGAAAAGCAATGGAAACATGTTGGCGCCACCAATCACAGTGCTCAACTCACGCATCTCGGTGTTACTGCACTTGAAATCCATTTTCTCCCTCGGTTTAGACCCAAACGTTGAAGAAGAGGTGACGCTCACAAGCCATGTCACAATAACAGTGGGAATTTTCATTGTAAAATGTTAATGCATGATCACGTGAATCGTTTGATGGTGATTTTTTTGATGAAATTGAAATGCGCGGTTAATCCAGATTTTCTAATTTTGGTTAATATGAAAACGCCAAGTCGAATTTGTCTTCTTTCTCTTTTTCTCTATATGTTTGCAGGCTTTGCGAACTAACGGTCATTTAGTTTGCGTTTTTTGCTTCTCGAATACTTGTGTAAGTCATCTCGTCAAACTCGACCTCTCGGCTCTTCCTCTCCCCTCCCACGACAAGTCCAACAAGATGGCACCAACCGTGATGGTCACTACTCGCAAACGTGTCCGTTCATGTCAAGCTATCAATCTCGGCATTGTCCTGCTTTCGGTTGTGCTGCTGCCTTTGGTGGTGGCCTTTGGTTCTCAAAGTGGTCCTACTGACCCGGTCAAGACCGAGCCTCGCGTTAATCCTGAACCTGTTAATTCTGGCAACAGTCAGCAAACTGGAAACAGTTTAGATCCCGCTGCCGTCGGTAAGTACTCTTTCCCGTGTATCGCCAAGTTACATAATGTTCTCCAACAGAGAAGGCCGATGCTCTAATTAAACAGGCAAAGGATGGCTTGGATATACATCGCTTCAAAATTGCTTTGATATTTGCTAAGCAAATGAAAGCGAAATCTCCAAAAGAGCTTCGGGCCATTTTATTTTATTACCAGAAAATTTTCACAGTTTTAAACGACTTGGAGAAATCTGCGCATAAATTGAAAGATTCAACTAATCCAAGTGATCAAGAGAAGGCGCAAAAGAAGTGTGACGAATTGAATAGCAGATTGGACGTGTTGGAAACGCGCTTTCCAGAAGACGATGACCTCGAGGTCAAATTTAAAACCGTTCATGCGAAGGCAAGTGATGATGAGATAAAAATTGTAATGGACGCGATTGATGTTTTTACCAATCCGCTTGGAGCGTTCATGGGCAAACAGCAGGATTTGAACATAAAGCAACTTGATGCTGACTTTCAAGATTTGAAAAGAAAAGTCGAAGATTTGTTCGAAGGTAAGTACATCCTATATATCCTGTGTGTATTGCCAAGATTCATAATTTTCTCCAACAGAGGACGCCAAGAAACTAATTGCACTAGCAGATAGAACTCACAAAAAGCTTCCCATCAAAGTTATTTTGATATTTGCTAAGCAAATCAAGACTGAACCTACCGGACAGTTTGTGGCCAATTTACTTCAGGAGTACGAGGAAATTGACAAGGCCGTAAAGAGTTTGAAGAGTGCTGCGCAAATATGGAAAGGTTCCACTAATCCAAGTGACCAAGGAAAGGCACAGAAAGAGCTTGACGAATTGGAGCGAAAATGGGAAGAGTTTGAAAAGCGCTATCCGGAAGATGAGCTCGATAGCAAATTTGTAGCCGTTCGTCAGAAGGCAAGTGACGATGAGTACAAGCCTGTAGACCAGTTGGTTGGTAGTACTTTCCAACTGGTGAAAGCGTTCAAAGGCAACAACCAAGATCAGGTGAATCAGATTGATTCGACCTTTCAAGAATTGAAAAGCAAAGTCGAAGATTTGTACACCAAGTACGACAGTCCGGCGTCGGTTGTTCCTGTCAGCATTCCACCACCCGCAGGCAGTTCCTGTGGTTTGGGCAGTTGTGTGCTGTATGGTGGAGCAGCAGCTGTCATTGCAGGTGCACTTTGGTACAGCCCTGCTTTGCTCAATTGGGCCAAAAATCAGTTTGGCTGGGGGCCTTCAGTGCCAGAGACCACTGAAATGGACCCGACCACCACAACCGAACCATCAAGCACCGACTCGGCTTCGGAAGCTTCCGAACTTTGGATTATTTTCGCAGTGGTGGCACTGATTGCTGCTTTGGCTGTGGCTTTTTACTACTTTGTCGTGCGCAAGCGAACAAGTTCGAGTCAAGACACAGAAGGCGCGACTGCTTCGGATGGTGCACCTACTGGCAAGACACAGCAGGCCACTGGAGACAAGAGCACCCAGGCCCCGGTCACGGCCACTCCTTCCACTGGCACCTCGACCACTCCAAGTGGAAATGTCAAGTCGAAGACTGGTGCACAGCGCAGTGCCAAAGCCAGTCCGAGCACTGCATCCTCTGGTGCCATCACCAGCTCCAAGGCTTCAGCCCAGGAGAAGCCCAAGTCGATTCGGGCAGCTAGCAGCAAAGTCCCAAGTGGCACTCCCAAAGCTTAACATGCTTATTAGTTATAAGTTTAAAGCTTTATTATTCATTTTAATTTGCAATTAAGCACTCAATTAAACCATTCAAATGTTACATTCTGCCATAATTTCTTTCTTTTGCGCGCTCATGCTTACAATTATAAATTTCTGATAGAAAATAATAGAAAATAAAATGACTATTGCTCTTGAAATCCATTTTCCCCCGGTTTAGGCCCAAAGGCTTAAGAAGATGTGACGCCCATAAATCATGTCTCAATAGCGGCGTGAATGTTCATTGTAAAATATTCATGCACGATCACGTGAATCGTTTGATGATGATTTATTTTGATGAAATCGAAATGCGCGGTTAATCCAGATTTTCTAATTTTGGTTAATACCAAAATGAAAACGCCAAGTCGAATTTGTTTTCTTTTTTCTCGCTATATGTTAGCATGTGTTGCGAACTCACAGACATTTAGAGTGTGTCTTTTTGCTTGTTGAGTACTTAGAACTTGTGTGCAAGTAATCTCGTCAACTCGACCTCTCGCTTCTCGCCTCCCACGACAAGTCCAACAAGATGGCACCAACCGTGATGGTCACTACTCGCAAACATGTCCACTCGTGTCAAGCTATCAACCTCGGCATCGTCCTGCTTTCGGTTGTGCTGCTGCCTTTGGTGGTGGCCTTTGGTTCTGAAAGTGGTCCGACTGACCCGGTCAAGACTCGCGTTAATCCTGAACCTGTCAAATCTGGCAACAGTCAGCGAACTGGAATCAGTTTTTACTCCGCCGCCACCGGTAACTACTTTAACCCGTGTATTGTCAAGTTTTATAATTTTCTCCAACAGGGGAAGTCGAGAAACTATATGCATTAGTAGATGAGATTAACGCAAGACTTGCCATCAAAGTTGTTTCGATATTTGTCGATCAAATCAAAAAGAAACCAACCGAAAAGTTTGCAGCTGATTTAAATAACCAGTATGATGAAATTGCCGCAGCTGTAAGGAGAATTGAAAAGGCGGAGAGTCAGTACCTACTAATGAAAGTTTTTGCTACTCCAAGTGCGCTAAAGATGATGCAAAAAGATTATAACGAATTGAAGGGCAAATGGGACAAGTTGGTCAAACTCTTTCCGGAAGATGTCCTCGAGCGCAAATTTGTAATTGTTCGTGAGAAGACAAGTAATGATGAGTTCGATATTCTAAGGCCATTCGTTGTTGACATTCTCCATCTGATTGAAGCGTTCAAAGCCAACAACCAGGATCAGGTGAAGCAAAGTGAAACGATCTTTCAAAAATTGAAAAGCAAAGTCGAAGAATTGTACAACAAGTACAGCAGTACGGGCTCGGCTGTTTCTGGCACTTCAGGTTGCTGCAATGCCTCTCTGCCTGCCAACGAATGTGCACGACGTTGTGTGCTGTATGGTGGAGCAGTATCTGTCATTGCTCTCCTTTCTGGTGGTGCACTTTGGTACAGCCCTGATTTGCGTAATTGGGCCAAAAATCTGGTTGGCATGGGGCCTTCAGTACCAGAGACTACTAAAATGGCCCCGACCACCACAACCGAACCATCAAGCACCGACTCGGCTTCGGAAGCATCCCAACTTTGGATTATTGTCGCAGTGGTGGCACTGATTGCTGCTTTGGCTGTGGCTTTTTACTGTTTTGTCGTGCGCAAGCGAACAAGTTCGAGTCAAGACACAGAAGGCGCCACTGCTTCTGATGGTGCACCTACTGGCAAGACACAGCAGGCCACTGGAGACAAGAGCACCCAGGCCCCGGTCACGGCCACTCCTTCCACTGGCACCTCGACCACTCCAAGTGGAAATGTCAAGTCGAAGACTGGTGCACAGCGCAGTGCCAAAGCCAGTCCGAGCACTGCATCCTCTGGTGCCATCACCAGCTCCAAGGCTTCAGCCCAGGAGAAGCCCAAGTCGATTCGGGCCGCTAGCAGCAAAGTCCCAAGTGGCACTCCCAAAGCTTAACATGCTTATTAGTTATAAGCTTTATTCATTTTAATTTGCAATTAAGCACTCAATTAAACCATTCAAATGTTACATTCTGCCATAATTTCTTTCATTTGCGCGCGCTTTTGCTTACAATTACAATTGTGTTGCTCTTGAATTTCACTTCAAACCATTTGCACCTTCGGCATAAACCAAAAGGTTGAAGAAAATGTCACCACCAAAAGCCATGTCACAAAACGCAATTGTAGCGTGAATGTTGACTGCAAAATTTTCTTACATTATCACGTGAACTAGAGTTTGTGAATAGGCCCCAATTGGGTTAACCCGTTACAATTTAAGAAACAAAAGGCCAATAACGAATTTAAATATTTAATTGTAAGTGTGTCAGAAAAATTCAGAAAAATTCGACAATACAGAAAACCAGAGGTGTCGTGGTTGGATGGATCCCTCTGAGTCACTTAGTTCCTCTCGAATAATTTCCATGACCACGCCAAATTCATCATTATCCCCATCCTCATTCTGAGCCTGTAACTAATGCGGACGAGCTGCAACCTTAGAATTAGAAATGTTGTAAAAAATTACCACATCAATAGTCTCCAGCCTTGGCATATTTTTTGAAATGCAAATTAGATGCCCCAGGATAAACGCTATCCATTGTCATTTATAATCAAATATTCCAACTAATCCATTCGTGTAATTCTGGTAATTCTAGTAACCACGATTAATTAGCTAAATAAGATAAAACATCAAACAACAAACATAAAGCATTAAAGTTTAATTTAAACACACAAAATGTAAATGACAATTTTATTGAACAAAATGACAGTTGATCACTCAATTGACCAAATCTTTATCAGTCTTAACAATCCATTTTGGCGACCTTTGCTTTGTCCAACTTTGATTTGTTCGCTTTGGTCTTGTCTTTCGACTTGTTAGCTTTGGCCACCGATTTGGCGTTACTTTGGAACAAACTACCGATTTTGCTCGTGATCATATTAATTGAAGTGTAGATTTTGCTTGGAGTTATTGAGCTGTGTGGACTGTCGATTTCACTTGTGATCAATGTGCGGGCTTGCATTGAGGGAGATGGTACAGCTCGGGTACTGTTGATGTCATCAAGTGTATTTGTAATAGTAGAGCTTTGTGCCAAGGATAGATTGGTCAATTTTCGTTCTTTTCGCTGCTTCTTTTTCTTCATCTTTTTCGGAATGCTTGAGTTGGTGCTAGGGCTTGGCGATGCTTCACGGGCTTCTGCTTTTCGGTTTGCTTTAGCTTTTCGCTTCTTGACCAACAAATAGAGTGCACAGCCACCGAGAGTTATGACCACCACAGATGCGATCGCCACAATCCATGGAAATGGTGAATTGTTGGATGGGAAACTGCACTCGATAAAGTCACTCAATGACACTTCAAATGCATTTTCACCGACAATCACCCTACCATTGTCGGACAGGAGAACTGTATAGTTGTGGCCATTCACTCCAACGTAGAATGAGGTGAGAACTGGACTTTTGAGTGCGAAAACAAGTGTGTCCAAATAGTGAATACTAAAAATAAAGGAAAAGTGGGTTAATTTGGTGAATTTGCTAAACAAAAAGTTCACTTACACGCCTGTACATGGCTTCCCAATGCAGTAGTCCGACAAGATCTCAGTCGTAAAACCATTTGGGGTAGCTTTAATTTGATAAAAGAAAACAGAATTCTTCACACAACGATCATTCGACTCAATGTTCATTGCAAATTGTGTGCGAACATCTTTCTCGAGCTTGTGCACATAGTCCACAATGCCACCCTCCTCGAGATGATAGAAATGGTAGTAAGCGTTAGTCGAACTTTTGAATCGCACCAGAAAGTGTTTGTCTTGATCGTTGCTTATCAGGAAAAACATCTGAAATGCGCCTTTCTTGCCAGGCTTGGTAGTGAAGATTGCGCTCGGCTCGTTGTAGAGTTGACTCGCGTCCTTGTAGTCGGTGTCAATGATGAGCTTGGCTCGCTTTGTCTGTAGATCTACTTTCAAGTTGGCAAATGGCACCACAAAGAGGTAGCCGAGGGAGGTGAGCAGATAGAACCGATGCTTGGCAGGGTCGCGGTGTCCTCTACTGCCCATCGTGAGGATTGACACTTTCTGGCTGCGAATTTGCTGGCATACTTCCTAGACGGGAGAAATGTCAATTAGAAAGATACTTTCACTCACATCAAGTACTCACTGCACTGGTCAAGTTGGTGGATGCATCGATCGAGTGCAATGCGACAACGAGCACAATCATGACAAACATGGTGAGACACATTGAGGAGAAAGACAAATTGATCACTCAAATCGAAACAAATGTCAGCACAAAATAATGTCAAAACCACAATGCCTCACACACTTTAGTAGACACAATTTGTAATCCGTGTTCTGTTCCATAATGTCTAAGCTTTTAACGAAAACAGTAATCGAACAGAGCGAATTGCACAAAATTTGAAATTGTAATAAAGATTTTGGTATGTGCAAATGGCAAATAACTTTGTATTCACTTTTTGGAGTTATATGTGGATGGCCCTCGATACATGATTGGAAAATATGGTCTCCGATGAGTGCATTTTTAACCGAGTACATATTAACTGATTTTAGCGTTCAATACATATAAAATTAAAAGTAAATTAAATGTAAAGACATGAACTTGGATAATAAAAATTGAACGGATTTATTGATTTAAATGCTTTTCAAAATAAAATGTTAGATTTTAAAAAAATAATGTGTTTACTTTCTTGGATATCAAATTACTGATAAACAAGACCTTGATTCAAAATTTCATTTATTTTTAATAAAGTTGATGTATTTACTTTTAAATTAATAATACATATTGAAAGGCGAAAATCGGTTAATATGTACTGGGTTTAAAATGCATTTACTGGAGACCAATTTTTCCCAACATATATCGAGGGTCATCCACATATGAAGTCAAAATCCTGGCCTGTCTTGTCGATAGCAGTATATTCGCTCATCACATACTTCCTTGTCCGACTGGTGTGGCAGCAGCACTTTTTTTGGTAGCTGCGTCTCTGGCTGTCTACGTCTTATTTTGTCATCATCAAAATATCCAATCAAATCGCCTTATCTTGCCCAAACTATTGCCAGCATCTCGAGATACATCTCGGACTGGATTTAACAACGCGACCGACCTTTCATACTAAATCGTAAGTAATCACATCAGATCGCGAGATCCTTCAGCAGTTAATATATTTTTTGTTTTTTTTATTTTAGTACGTATATGAGTAAGTAAGTACCATGACTCGGGAAATGTTACGCCACTTTTCGTTCGGCACCGGCTTCATCTTGGTTTTGGCCCTCCTTGGCACCAACTTTGGAACCCAAACCAACGATGTAAGTGATAAGTTTGGTTTGGTCTCTCATTTTTACCTAATATTTTTAAATATTATTTTAGATAAGCACTAAAGTACTGCTGTCTAGCTTTACACAGTCGAAAGTTCTTTTGATGGGAGTTCTCGACCAGAACTTGTTGATCATCACAAAGGACTCACCACCGATGGTTTATGAAGTACCGATGGACAATTACGCCAACGATCAGATTGATCTGTACGGAGTGGTGCCGATGGAGTTGAAGGACAAATGGCCCGTGCTGAATGGCAACGATAATTTTACGAAACGTGTGCTGAGTGAAGAAATGGCAGAGTCTTTCTCGATTGGCATGAACAAAGAAACTTTGGTTTTTGCTTTTAGTGGTGATCTAAAGAACAATCTCGAAACTGTCACCTTTACAGTTAAACCACCAAGTACAACTTACCGCGTATTCAAAATTTATGATAGAGAATTTTACTTAAACCAAGCGCACTTGATTTCTTCGCACGAGCAAAACGTTTTCTTCAATCTGAAAATATCCAATTATGGAAAAATTCATCAGCTGTACAAGTTTGTATTCAACAATGCTGGTGGATTCAAGCTCAAATGGGAATACAACATGTGCAACGGAAATGACTCGATTGTATTCAGTAAACTGTACTCCCAATGTTCCATTGACTGGAAAATCGTAAACGGTGGTTTCGTGTACCAAAAGCGTTTCCATCTCTTTACCAAAGATCAGGTTTACATTTTCGATTACCCAGAAACTGACAATTCCTCCAAAGTTGTGCTCAAAGTGGTCAAATTGACAGACTTTTTCATCAGCATCATTCCCACACCCACCACTACCGATTTACCCCCTACTAAACCAAGTAAAAGTAAAGGTTTGCATAACCATTATTTTTAAACATTATTAATATTTATTTTATTTCTTTAGAAGGAGCTATCATCATAATTATCGTTGGTTTGTCCCTGATTGGATTGACTGTGCTCTTCGGCGTTGCAGTTGTAATTAAGAATTACTTCTTCCCGAAGAATGCGGATCAAAACGATGCTGCTGAACCGACCAATCCCACCGCCGAGGCTGCGAGTACTTAGGCAATGCGTCACCTTTCGCAGAAGTCAAAGTCTAAATCAAAGTTCAAAATTATCATCAAAGTACACCTAAAGAAGGTTCATCTAGTAATTAAATAGTCTCTAAACTACATTTTTATTATCCAACATTTATATTTCATTTAAAAAAATTATATTTGTACATTACTTTTAAATTAGTAATTTTACCTTTTAACCAATTAAACTTTTTATTTAGTTCTCAGTTTTACCCTGAATTATATTTAATTATTAATAATATTTTTTAAAATCTTGTTCAATTTTTTATTTTTGAAATCAAAGAGTGACCGCCAAAACAGGCTGTTTTAAATTATGATGTGTGTTCAATTTTCTTGAATTATGCATTAATTTAAAGCTCTTTGAATACTGGTTCTAAAAATGTATATCATTTATCTAGTTGAAGCAAAAATATCGTATCCAAAGAATGGATATGTTTGGTAGAACATTCATACTAAACCTGCTTGTTAGTTCAAAATCGACGAGTCATTTTGAATTGAACTCGAGCAAATTAAGGTTTAACACACGACTTTTGTTGATAAGAAAGTCAAAGTTTAAGTTTATCAAGCCACCGCTTATCTTATCTTCTAAGGAGTAACGTTCTTTGCGAACGCATGTAAAGTGTTGTACGAGTAGTACATGACTGTAACATGAGTAGGTGTGAGCGGGGAGAGCAGTAGTCACAGTTGTGTTGTAGTCGTCCTTACCTCGAAGCACATTTTTTCTCGTGTGACGAATGTGGACGGTCGACCTTTTTTCCTACTACATCGTGATCACATCAGATCGACATCCCGCATCGCTTTTACTCGACTCTATATATCATCATATATCGACAAATCGACTATTTAAGAACGTGGTCACTTCTGTTCAAGCATTTTTTCACCCTCTCCACGATGTTATCTCACTCCTCGTTCGGCACCGGCTGCCTCTTGCTGGTGGTGGTTCTCACCCTCTTTGGCACCACCTTTGGAAACCCAACCGATGTAAGATGTTTTTGGTTTGGTCTGTCGCCTTTGTCTAATATTTTTTTGCTTTTCATTTTAGACGAGCACTAAACGATCATTATTGTCCAGCTTTGCACAGTCCAAAGTGCTTTCGATGGGAGTGCTCGACCAGAACTTGCTGATTATCACAAAGGACTCACCGCCGATGGTTTACGAAGTACCGATGGCCAATTACCCCGACGATCAGATTAATCTGTACGGAGTGGTGCCGGTGGATTTGAAGGACAAATGGCCCGTGCTGAATGGCAACGATAATTTTACGAAACGCGTGCTGAATAGTAGAAAAGCACAGTCTTTCTCGATTGGAATGGACAAAGCTACTCTTATTTCTGTTTTTCGTTCCGACAATGATGAAAGTGCCCTCGAAACAGTCACCTTTACACTTAAACCACCAAGTGCAACCTACCGCGTATTCAAAATTGATGAAGGATTTAATTTTAAGGATGCGAACTTAATTTCTTCTGACGAACCAAACGTTTTCTTCAATCTGAAGATAACCAATCGCGGCAAAGACTATCAACTGAACAAGTTTGCATTCAACAATTCTAATGGATTCAACCTCGAATGGGAATACAGCATGTGCAAATCGTCTAACGGAAATGACTCTGTTGTATTCAATCTATCTTCTCAATGCTCTTTTATCGACTGGAAAATCGAAAACGGTGGTTTTGTGTACCTGAATCGTTTCCATCTCTTCACCAAAGACCAGGTTTACATTTTTGATTACCCAGGAGCTGGCAATTCCTCCGAAGTTGGCCTCAAAGTGGTCAAGTTGACTGACTTTTTCACCACTAACCAAAAAGGTTTGCAAACCACAACGTTTCCAATCATTAGCTAACATTTATTTTTCTTTAGTATCCATCAGCAGTATCTTCTTTATTGTGGCCGGATTGATTGTGCTCGTCGCCTCTGCAGTTGGAATTTGGATTTTTTTCTTTAAGAAGTCCGCGGCTCAGAAGGAGCACGACCAGAACTCTGACAGTGGCGAAATGAACCTTCAACCTCTAACCCCAAAAGAAAGATCGAATGTACCGAGCAATCCGACGAACGGTGGCGCCTTTGGCAATGTGTACCCAAGGCGATGAAAAACTAGACAATGTTCCAAGTAGTAGGTTTGCGAAGCAGTCCAAAGTCTAAATCTTTGCTCAAAATCATCAAAGTATCGCCGCTCTTCTAATTATTATTTATCAATCACGAATCATCCACGTGGACCTTGCCTTATTTTATGTGAACATACACTAGCTTTATCTACTTATTCTTGTCAGACTTGTAATATATTAACCCGTTAAATCTTCGGTCATTATTTTTTCATTGATATTTGTGATATCTTATTATTATTGTCTTTTTAATACACAAAATGTTTCGGATTTTAAGAAAATAACTTTATATTCACCGATTTTTATTTTCCATCTTTATCTTTATCTTTAATTATTTTTATTTGTCAGATACCTCCTTTATCGCCATTATGTCCAGTGACATTGTGGATGTTTGTCATCTCAGTGGCACTCTTGTTGTTGGTTATTTCCACATTTCACGAACAAATCGCCTCGAAGCATATTTTCGATTTGTGATGACGAATTGAACCTCTGACCTTTCTTACTAGACCGTAATCATATATCAGATCGACATGCCGCAGTTGTGAACATTTACTATTTGTATTTGTTTTATGACTCGACTCTATATATCATTATATATCGACTATTTACGAACGTGGTCACTTCT
Source organism: Rhizoglyphus robini (assembly GCA_023373905.1). Lineage (NCBI taxonomy): Eukaryota > Metazoa > Arthropoda > Arachnida > Sarcoptiformes > Acaridae > Rhizoglyphus > Rhizoglyphus robini. Next base: position 63,123 of record JAKIJQ010000270.1, on the reverse strand, counting down.
GTCCAAGCCTCAGTCACTTTCTCCGAAATGTTTCGCCACTCTTCGTTCGGCACGGGCACCATCCTGGTGATGGCTTTGACACTTTTTGGCACCACCTTTGGAGGCCAAACCAACGATGTAAGTAATGTTTGGTCTGGTTTATCGCTTTTACCTAATATTTTTTTCGTTTCATTTTAGACGAGAACCGAACTACTGCTGTCTAGCTTTGCACAGTCGAAAGTCCTTCTGATTGGACTGCTAGACCACAACTTGCTGATCATCACAAAGGACTCACCACCGATGCTGTACGAAATACCGATGACCAAGTACGTCAACAATCAGATTGATCTGTACGAAGTGGTGCCGGTGGAGTTGAAGGATAAATGGCCTGTTCTGTACAGCAACGACATTTTTACGAATCAAGTGCTGAGTGAAGAATTGGCAAAGTCTTTCTCGATTGGCCATTGTCAATGACAATGCGACTCTTATTTTTGCTTTAGATACTCATCATGTAAATGAGATTCTCGAGACAGTCGCCTTTGCATTTAAACCACCAAGTGCTACCTACAGCGAATTCAAATTTGGCAAAGCCTTTTACTTGGATGATGCTCATTTCATTTCTTCTGACGAGCCAAACGTTTTCTTCAATCTGGAGATAGCAAATTTGGATTTAAATCGTGGAACAACTTATCGTCTTAGCAAGTTTTCATTCAACAATGCTGATGGATTCAAGCCCGAATGGAAATTTGACATGTGCAAATCGTCTAACGGAAATGGCTCTATTGGAGAAGTTGTGTTCAATCCGCTCTACTCTCAATGCTCATATATCAACTGGAAAATAAAAAACGGTGGTTTCGTGTACCAAAACCGTTTCCATCTCTTCACCAAAGACCAAGTGTATATCTTCAAGTACACAGGATCTGGAAATTCCACTGGAGTTGTGTTCAAAGTGGTCAAGTTGACGGATTTTTTCACCTCTGTTTGCATTAGTATTGCAATTACTAAGCAAAAAGGTTTGAGACCATAACATTTCCAATTTAGTTAACATTTATTTTTCTTTAGTATCCATCAGCACGATTTTCTTTATTGTGGCCGGATTGATTGTGCTCGTTGCCACTGCAATTTGGATGTTTTTCTTCAAGAAGGCCCCAAACGAGCACCACCAGAACTCTGCCAGTTACGAAATGGACACGAACCTTCAATCTTTAACCCCAAAAGAAAGTACAAATGATTCAGTCGCTTCTGGTGAACCGAGCAATCCGACGGACGTTGGTACCTCTATCGATGTGTCCCCAAGGAGATGAAAAACTAGGCAACGTTCCCATTAGCAGTTGGCTATCGAAGCAAACCAAAGTCTAAATCTCCGCTCAAAATCATCAAAGTACACCCAAAGGCTCATATAATTAGTCTCAATATTACATTTTTAAATCCGACATTGACAATTATTTGGTTATATTTTATATTTTAATTTGATTTTATCTTTCTAAACTTCGTAATTAAACTTCTTTTAGCTCTCAGTGTTTCTCCTTTTCTTTGTATAATTTCTTATCATTACAGACGAACATTGAGCTCATGTCCTCGTCCACACTAAAAACATTTCTATGCTGTTATCAAATTATTGGCAACACAACACGCGATATCTCATCAATGGTCAACTAGACACCGCCATGCCACCTCAAATGGTGCCGACATTAGTCATATTAGTCAAACAGACACAGTCACACAAACACACACACAGACCGATTACGTCGAGTATCGGACATTACTCTTGTGGTTATCATTTCTGTAGTGGCTGAACATTGTGCTTCAGTCTTCGGACTAACAAGTAATCTAACCAACTGTTTTACCGTTGCCCAACCCGTTCTCTCACCCCTCTCGACTGTACTGTACTGTACCGATCCGCATCAAATCAATGCTCAACAAAATTATATCACGAATTTTGTAGCACAGGACGAAAAACGAAAGGTAAATGTAACACATCATGTATGTAAAGTAACTAATATTTGACATTTGTTTATTTTCCAGGATAATGTTTTGGTAACTTTTCTTGAATCGCAGCAAGCCAAAGTAGTGGTGGACACCGAAACAAACTCGTCAGTTTGTCAATCTGAAAATTTTAAATGAAAAAGGCCAACCCACCGAACTAACAAGTTTGTAAGTAATCACGACGATAAGAAGATTCAGTCAACTGTTGTTATGCTGCAAATGTGGGCAATGCTATTTCCGATTGTGAAATTACATCCCTACTTCAAGTGCCTTTTATTTGCCTACTAAACCTTTGACTTTTGGTTCTCATCGAAGCACGCGTCTCGTCCTCGGGCTGTGTTCTGTTTTTAGGATATTTTCTGTGTCTCAATTGGCTTGTTGGGCAATGTAATGTAATGTTACTTTGTAACGTGTAGCCACTTGTAGGCATTTGTAATTTATTTTTGTATGCTATTTATATTTCAAATTACTAATAAAGTATATTCAATTAAACCACTAAAAACAATTTTAATCTTTGCCAAACTAATATATGCCTAACCTATATTGTCCCTCTATTGATGTATTGGTAGCGCCACCCACTTCTAGGGAAAAACGTTCTTTGTGGAAGGGCTCCTAGTGCAGTCAGTTAGTAGTGTTTGTCTGTGTATGAGTGGGTGCAGAGCGAGCCGAGCAGTCACATTTGTGTTGTGTGTGTCGTTGTCGTTGCCTCGGTGCTTATTTTCCCGTTTGCGTCTTTACGAATCTGGACTGTCGACCTTTTCCTACTAGATCGTAATCGACATCCCCGCTGCATTGAATATTTACTATTTTGTTTGTTTTATCACTCGATTTTATATCTCCACTCTATATATCTTCTATATTTATCATCATATATCGACAACGTGGTCACTTTTTTTTTTCACCCTCTCCACAATGTTATCTCGCTCTTCGTTCGGCACCGGCTGCCTCCTGCTGGTGGTTCTCACTCTCCTTGGCACCACCTTTGGAAACCCAACCAACGATGTAAGTAATGTTTGGTTTGGTTTGGTATGTCGCCTAATATTTTTTTTGTTTCATTTCAGACGAACACTACTAAACTACTGTTGTCCTCGTTCGCTAAGGCCAAAGTGCTTTCGATGGGAGTGCTCGACCAGAACTTGCTGATTATCACAAAGGACTCACCGCCGATGGTTTACGAAGTACCGATGGCCAATTACGCTAACAACCAGATTAATCTGTACGGAGTGGTGCCGGTGGAGTTGAAGGACAAATGGCCCGTGCTGAATGGCAACGATAATTTTACGAAACGTGTGCTGAGTGAAGAAATGGCAGAGTCTTTCTCGATTGGCATGAACAAAGAAACTTTGGTTTTTGCTTTTAGTGGTGATCTAAAGAACAATCTCGAAACTGTCACCTTTACAGTTAAACCACCAAGTGCAACCTACCGCGTATTCAAAATTTATGATGAAGCATTTAATTTTAAGTATGCGAACTTCATTTCTTCTGAAGAGCCAAACGTTTTCTTCAATCTGAAGATAAACGATCACGGTACAATCTATCGATTGAACAAGTTTGCATTCAACAATTCTAATGGATTCCAACTCGAATGGGAATACAACATGTGCAAATCGCCTGCCGTGAATGACTCAATCCAAGAGGTTGTGTTCAAACCGTGGGGCTCTCGATGCTCTTCTGCTATTGACTGGAAAATCGAAAACGGTGGTTTCGTGTACCTGAATCGTTTCCATCTCTTCGCCAAGGACCAGGTGTACATCTTCGGGTACCCAGCAGCTGGCAATTCCTCTGAAGTTGTCCTCAAAGAAGTCAAGTTGACGGACTTTTTTACCCGCATCATTCCCAAACCTACTACCAATGGTACTGATTTTAAAGATAACAAAGATTCAACAAAGAATAATGGTTTGCAACCATAACATTCCCACCACCGATACCACCACCACCACTCCTCCCATTACTGGCCCTAAATGCATCCATCAGCCTAATTATCAGCATTGTGGCCGTGAGCGTATTGTTTGTGGTCCTCTTCTGTACAATCGTAATGAAGATGTTTTTCTACAAGAAGTCTGCCGACGTCGATGTTCAAAACCGGGACGACAGGAACTCTGTCAGTGGCGAACTGGACAACATCCTACAACTTCCAACCCCAAAGGAAAGTTCCGATAATTCTGCCGCCGATGCTGGACCGAGTAATGCTCCAACGGACGTTGTCACCTCTGGCAATGTTTCCCCCAAGTCGGTGAAAAGCGTTGCCAGTACCAGTTCCAAAGTCTAAATCTTTGCTCTAAATCATCAAAGTTCGCCTGAAGGCTTATCTAATTTTAGTCTATATTTGCTATATTTCTATTCCATATTGACATTTATATTTGTAATTTTAAATTTGTAACTTTACCTTTTGCGATTAAACTTTTTTTAGCTTTTAGTTCTAGTCGGACTTGTTTATTTAATAATAAATCAGATTATTGATTTTCTCTTTATTTATCGTGCGTTTTATGGGTACTTAAATTAAGTCTTAATGTACTACTTATGTACTTCATATGTCGTGACAATGCACTCGAGCGCTATCACTTACTAATCACTCAATTTGACTCATACATTTGATTACAGTAAATCATTACACGCACAGATTGTGAGTTTACATTCACAAATGGCCAAACAAAAGCGATTTGATAAGCAACAAATTTCGTGTATAAGGTTCATTATGGAAATCAACACAACGAAATACATCACTATTTGGATGAATTAATAAATTGTGAATCGTTTATTTGTTGACATTTTGTATTATTATTTAAAGTTTGCGAACTACTTTTACTTTGTAAATTTGTTCACCAAATATGACGATAGAATTAAGCTCACTGATTGGAAAGTGATTTTGAGTAAAGTAATCTTGAGTGTTGGTTTAACATTTGTTGTTCCAATGTGCCGCACAGAAATGAATCCAATTTGTAATGTGAAGAAATGTACGTATACTTTTGTAATTTAAAATGTATTTTGTTTACCAAATAAACCATTTTACACTTTACTAATTGCTGCAGACAAGGTATAATGTAATGTGACTGATGAATCAATGAACTAAACAAGTCTATCTTTCAGTACCAAGTAGATTTACTCAAACTGATCTGTTCCCAACATCTCGCCACTCAGCTCACGCCCGAATCAGTGGTCACCACTCTGGTCTTGTCCGACAAGCATCAAGTCACTGGGTTGAAGGAGAAATGCATCGAATACATCACCAAACAAATGGAAGATGGAATTAAGCTCGCTGATTGGAAAGTGATTTGTGAGCGTAATCTTGAGTTGGCACATTCGCTGTTCCAACATGCCGCACAGAAATGAATCCAATTTGTAATGTGTAGATATATTTAATCTAATTTACATTTAATTTCACATTTATCATATAAAGTTTATATTATAAACGTTTACTCAACACTTTTATTATTGTCCCACGTACAGTAGCTGTAGAAACAAAATGTAAACACCACCAACCAAATCACAATGTCTCACTTTAACGTAAACACAAGTTGTCAGAGTTCCTGTAAAAAGCAATCAAATCTCTTAACGAAAACATTATCGAACCAAGCGAATTGCGTAAAATTACTATTTCAAAAATAGCAGTCACATTTTGTGAAATATTATTTTCCTGGTCTTCGGCAGTTTGAGCGCTTGCATCAATGAAAATTCACATAAAGATATATTGAGAATTGAATAAATTTATTTAAATAAAAACGGTTAACATGTAGAAACTGTAAACAATGTGAACAATAATAATAATAATAAATTGAATAATAAAATCTATAAATCGTGGCTTAACAACATAAAAATGTGAAAAGAAATTTAGTCTTTTTCATGATCATCGCTTCTCATCTCTATGAATCATCTCCCTCTCCACAACATTCCTCTCCGATAATGTTTCCATCAGATAACCTCTCCAATTTAATTAATCACGCTTGATGTGTCGGTGTTTTTGTCATTTGTTAGTGTCGTAGGATTCCAGGGAACCGTGGTGAAGCCACATTTTGAGCATTTTGCCTTTTCATAAACGGCACGTACTTCGATCTAGATTGTAGGGCTTGGAACTTTTTGAAGGCAGTCAAAAAGTTCTGATAGACGGTGGGTTGGTTTTTGTAGTGTTGCTTTTACTTTTCTCATCAAATCAAAAGCAGATGACACAGGAGCTGGGATGGAAGCCCAGGTAGGATAACGTGAGGAAGACATGAAATGCATTTTGTAGTGTTCCAAACGAGAGTTACTCAATCAGAAAAGTTGTTCCAAACTTGTTTGCGAGTTATCAATTGTTGAGAGCAATTCGCAGTTTTGTTAGATCTAAATGCGGACCACAATGACCACTAGTGAGTAATTCAGCTTGAATTTATAGTCAACTTCAACACTAGTCAATTACTACGGGATATAATTAATTATGTCCAGAATAATTTCAACAATTTCAACATTGTTAAAATCTCTAAATCTCCATACGGGAAAGAGAAGATTTGGTTGCCTAACGTTTTATTCCTGGTATGTTCATAAAAGTCAAATCATAAGGCGATGCAAAATGTATGAACATTGGAAATGATTTTGTAAAAATGCAGCAAAATATTGATATATAATGCAAAGATATAACAAATCAATATGTAAATGACAAGTTTATTGAACAAAATTACTAATCGCTCAAGTGATCTAATCGACATTAATGTCAATATTGACATCAAACAACCCTTTGGCGGTGTCATCTTTTTGACCACCTTTGCTTTGTGGTGCTTGTGGTGAGGGACATTGCGCTGAAAGACAACTTGGTCAAATATAAAAGCAGTGTATAAGTAAAAGTGTTTTATTGTTATATTAAAAATTATAAATCAATTTTTAAAAGATGTAAGCCAAATTAAAATAAACCAATCTGCAATGGAACAGTAATGAATAATAAAGTGACAATTTCTCACTCGAGACGGCGTTCCAGCATTTGATTATCCACACGAATGTAATCTTCCGGGTTACGGTTGTCCACAATGTTCAGTCGGGTCTGTTCTTTCTTGATTTTGGGCAGCTTGAAATGCTTAGTGCGAATGTGCTGAACAACATTGGGCCGAGACTCGGAAGAGTAAACACAATCGAGCCAAGTGCACGAGAATGGCTTTATGGCCAGATGGATACGTTCGTGAACGGCCAATTTGGAATCAAGTGGAAATGATTTGCCGCAACCTGGGAATTTGCAAGTGTACTTTGAGCTAGAATTGCCATCAGATCGTGTCTTATTCTGTTTATTGCCAATTTGGTTTGCTGGTTTGCGTTTAAGGCCTGAAGAAGTGGATGGCTGGTTTGTGTCAACACCATCACCATCGAGCAGATTCGCTTGTTGTTCCATAAATTCACCAAACGAAACAGTCACCACCAGAGGATCATCGTCGAATCCTTTCTCGTTTCCACCTCGTTGACCATTCACAGGACGAGTCCCACCGAAACGTGTCTTTATCATTCGCACCTCATTCCGCACCAGTACTGCAGTGTGACACGTTGATCGATCCATTGGTTGAGTTCGTGTTTCACTCGTTCACCATTCATCACCAGTTGTTCGTCAAATTGGTCCAAGAACGACGAAAATCGGTTGAGTAGAGCCATTTCGATGGCAAACACGAGTCGCGAAGGAATTGCTCAAAAAATTTTACAGCAAACAACTTTTGATGACAATAAAGTGCGACTATTTTAACTTAATGATTAAGTGATTAGTAATCTGACCGAGCAGTTGTGTTGTGTGTGTGTCGTTGTCGTTGCCTCGATGCATATTTTCTCGTTTGAGTTTTTACGAATCTGGACTGCCGACATATTCTCTACAAGATCGTAATTAGTAATTAGTAATTACTAATTTTACTCAATTTTATATCTCCATTCTAAATATTATCTATATCTATCATCATATATCGACAACGTGATCACTTCTTTTCAAGCTTTTTTCACTCTCTCCACAATGTTACCTCACTCCTCGTTCGGCAGCGGCTGTTGAGATATGTGATTAGGTTTTGTCTTGAATGTTCCTGTCATGTCTAGAATAATCGAGAACAATTAGAATTTACTTGAATTGTATAGAAACATCTAGAACATTGTAGATTGTAAATGTAGAAACGTGTAGAAGGTTCTCGAAGCGAAAGTTTCCAGACGTTTCTCGAATGTTCTCTCGCTGTATATAAGCTGCTGTTCTGTGCTCAGTCTGTTATCTCGTTATGTTGAATAAACATCGATTTCATTCTCTGTGTCCCGTGTCCTGCAACACGTTATCAGTCACGATGTCTCTACTCGTGTTCTTCGCCTGTGCCCTGTTGGACCCCATACGTCCAGTCCTGCCAGAAGTGTCAACTGTGATCACCATCACCGTTCTCGCTCTCCTGTCTGGAATTTATTTCCAGTGCTCCGGCCGTTCTTCGGCATTCCCGTCTCCTTTACCCGGCCGTGTCTCGGCATTCCAGTCTCCAGTTCCTGGCCGTGTCTCGGCATCCCTGTCTCCGGTACCCGGCCGTGTATCGGCATTCCAGTCTCCAGTTCTTGTCAGTTCTTCGGAATTCCCGTCTCCTGTACCCGGCCGTGTCTCGGCATCCCTGTCTCCACTTCCTGATTGTTCTTCCGCAGTCCCGTTCCAAGCTACCGGCCGCGTGTCTGCATCACTGTCACCAGCTCCCGATCGTTTCTCTGCCTTCTCGTCTCCTGTTCCCGGTAATTTTCTGTCATTCCCGACACTAGTTCCTGGCAGTTCCCAGGTATTCCCGTCTCCTGTTGCCGGTAGTTTCCTTGCGTTCCCATCTTCAATTCCGAGCCGATCTTCAGCATCCCCGGTATCTATGTCACCAGTTCCCGGTTGTGTCTCGAAATTCCTGTCACCAGTTTCCGGTAATTCCGTGAATTACCCGAACTCTGTTTCCGGTCGTTCATCGGTACAACCGTTCCCTGTTTCTGCCTCAGTGACTTTGTCACCCGTTATCGAGTCATCCCTAGAAGATTTGCCTTATTCTCCCGTCAGCCCGAGCCTTGTTCTCGAAAGTTCTTCGACCAGCCCGAGTCTTGTTCTCGAAAGTTCTTCGACCAGCCCGAGCCTTGTTCTCGAAAGTTCTTCGACCAGCCCGAGTCTCGTTCTCGAATGTTCTTCGACCAGCCCGAGTCTAATTCTCGAACATTCTTCGACCTGTCCAAGTCTCATTCTCGAAGGTTCTTCGACCCACCTGAATTCCGTTCTCGAAAGTTCTTTGTCCAGCCCGAGTCTCTTTCTAGAAAGTTCGTCGACCAGCCCGAATCTCTTTTCTGAACATTCTTCGATCATCCCGAATCATGTTCTCGAACATTCTTCGACCATCCCGAACCAGTTTATCGGATCTTCTCTGTCTAGCCTAAGTCAAGTTCTCGAATGTTCTTCAAGAGACTCGAATTCCGTTCCCGAACACTCTTCGATCAGCCTGAAGCCCGAACGTTCTTTGACCAAGTCAAGCCTGAGTTCTTGCTTATTCTCCAGTGTGACATCAGTCCTGTCGAGTATTGTGAGTTTGTTTTCTCCTGAGACTGTTCGTGCCTCTTCCCGTGGTCCGGTTGTCAATCATGTTCATGTCATTGATGACAACCCGATTCCCCTGCTTGACCAGTATAACTTCAAAACCTGGTTCTTCATGCTTTCTGCTGTCCTGGAAAGAGAGGGCCTTCTAGATGCTATCAAGCAAGCTTACCCTCAGGATCATCCCGTTAATCGCCAGGCCATGTGCATTATCCTGAAGGCTGTTCCTGAGAATTTCCAGTCGTGCCTTGGCTCGTCATTCGTTGCCTACCAAGCAGTACAGAATATACGGGCAAAGTTCGGAATGATGTCATACACCAAGTTATCTCGACTCGAAGAAGACATCAAGTCCACCAAGTTGGTCAAACTCGATGACAAGTCTGTTAATGAACACCTTGACTTGGTGGAAAAGAAGATCCAGAATTTCCGAGCAGGGGGTGCTATCTTCGACAATGACAAGCACCTTGGACTTCTGGTTGAGACACTCCCGGATGGTTCTGCCTGGACGTCCTTCAGGGATATTATCGCTTATGGTACCCACTCGGTCGATGAAGCTATCGATAAGATCAAGGATAAATGTCAAAAGTTGCATCAAGGAAGATCCTTCCTCGCTCGCTGCTCGAAAAACCGAATGAATCCCGCTAAAGGTGCTCAACGAACCAGAGACATTGCGCGCAATGCCTGTTATTATTGTCACCGTCCTGGTCATCGAATTGCTCACTGCTTCAAACTGAAAGAATCTTCCGCCTTGAAGCCCGTTCTGAAGCCAGTCTTGAAACCAGCCCCGAAACCAGTTCCGGAATCAGAACCGAAGTTAGTCCCGAAACCAATTCTAAAGCCTCTCCTGAAGCCGAAAATGGAGAGAGTTCCGAATCCAGTCTCGAAACCAGCCCTGAAGCCAATCTGTGTCCAGGCTGTTGATCAATCTATTGACTCTCCTCTCGAACCAGCATCAGAACCAATGTCTGACCTAAGTTTTATATCATCTTATGATCTAGTGCCCGAATCTGTCCTGGACCCAGCACTAGTCTCAGCTATCATCACTGTTCCAGAACCAGTTCTTGACCCTGAGTGGATATCAGCCAAAGGCCCAGCGGACGTCTTAACAACCGTTCCAGCTAACATCCCGGAAGCAGTTCTCGACATAGTGATCGAATCCACCAAAGAACCAGCAACCAACCCCGCACTTGTCTCAGACCTTGAGCCCGATCCTTATCTATATTTTGAATTTGATCTGAAAGAACCTCAACCCGATCTTGAGCCCGCATTTGAACCATCCCCGGAAACTCGTCCAGACCAAGTCTCAGAACCTGTCTTCGAAGTTATCCTTGAACCCGTCACTGAACTCGACTCGACAGAACCCGATTCAGAGCTGACTTCACAACCGTTCCCTGGTTATGATCCTGGATTAGTCTGTGAATTCATCTTTGAACCCGAATTTATGTTCGAAACAGAATCTGTTTGTGAACCCGTTCCAGAATTCCAAGCTGAAGTTGACACAAAGCCTGTCTTTGAACTCGTGCCAGAACATATCTCTGAATTCGCACTAGAACTCGTCTCTGGACTTGTTCCCGTACCTGTTTTGGAACCCATCAAAAATCCCAGCCGAGAACTTGTTCCTGAACCTGTTCTTGTCTCCGAACTTGCCCAAGAACCCGACACTGAACCCGACTTTAAGTATGGATCTGCACTTAGACTGGAGCCTACATCTGAACATGACTCTAAATCCGATTCTATACCCGTCTTGAAGCTCAACTTTAAGTCAGTTCTAGGACCTGTTCTAGAAGATGTCAAAGAACCCGTTGGTGGACACATCTCTAAAACTGCATCTGAACCTGACTCTCACTCTGTCTCTGAGCCTGCCTCTGAACCAGAATCTGAACTTAACTCTGAACTTGTCCACAAACCAGTTATTGGAGTCTTCTTGGAACCTGCAACTAATCCCTGCTCTCAACCCGACTCTATATCCTTCTCGGAGCACAACTTTGAGCCAATCTCTGAAACCGTCCTGGATCTTGGCCTGGAACCAGTTCTTGGTAGCATCTATGAACCTGCTTCTGAGCCCGCTTCTAAACTCGTCCCGGAATCTGCCCTTAAGCCCGTTCTTGGACTTCTCGTGGAACTTGCTTCTAAACCCGTTTCAGAACCAGAATCTGAATCTGCCAGAGACCCAGTTCCAGAACTTGTCTTTGAACTCGATAACTCTATACCTGCCACTGAATCTGCTTCCGTACTTGTAGAGCCATCATTGGATCCTGAACTTGTCAAAGCTTTTCTATGCGCCCGAATGCTGATCTGCGTTGTTCAGATTAGTCTTTGGTTCCAACTCACTTCTGGTCATCTACGCCCGACTTGGTCTCACTTCAAGTCTCGTAACATCTTGTCTGCGTCTCCAATCCCGATTTCGTGCCTGTGAATTCAGACATCACCTAATCAGGGGGTGTGTTGAGATATGTGATTAGGTTTTGTCTTGAATGTTCCTGTCATGTCTAGAATAATCGAGAACAATTAGAATTTACTCGAATTGTATAGAAACATCGAGAACATTGTAGATTGTAAATGTAGAAACGTGTAGAAGGTTCTCGAAGCGAAAGTTTACAGACTTTTCTCGAATGTTCTCTCGCTGTATATAAGCTGCTGTTCTGTGCTCAGTTTGTTATCTCGTTATGTTGAATAAACATCGATTTCATTCTCTGTGTCCCGTGTCCTGCAACACCGGTTGCCTCCTGCTGGTGGTTCTGACCCTCTTTGGCTCCATCTTTGGAAACCCAACCAACGATGTAAGTGATCTTTGGTTTTGTTTGTTTATCGCCTTAATATTTTTTTCATTTCATTTTAGACGAGCACTACTAAACTACTGTTGTCCTCCTTCGCTCAGTCCAAAGTCCTTTCGATGAAAGTGCTCGACCAGAACTTGTTGATCATCACAAAGGACTCACCGCCGATGGTGTTCGAAGTGCCGATGGCCAATTACCCCAACAGCCAGATTAGTCTGTTCGGAGTGGTGCCGGTACCGGTGGAGTTGAAGGATAAATGGCCGTTGCTGACCAGTAACGATAATTTTACAAAGCAAGTGCTGAATGGTGGAAAAGCACAGTCTTTCTCGATTGGTATGGACAAGGAAACTCTTGTTCTTGCTTTCAGCAATCAGGATGGCCTACTCAAAACTGTCACCTTTACATTTAAACCTCCAAATGCAACCTACCAAGAAATCGAAATTTATGGTCAAGAATCTAGCACAAAGTACGAGCATTTAATTTCTTCTTATGTGTCAAAAGCTTTCTTTAACTCCAACATTTTTTATTCAAGATATTCCCAGGTTATCAAGTTTGTCCAAAAATCTGATGGTTTCAGTTCTGATTGGAAATTCGCCCTGTGTAAGAAGTCCGACGGCACTGGCTCCGATGTGATTGTATTCGAGACACCGTTCTCCAACTGTGCACACGTTGACTGGAAAATCGAAAACGGTGGTTTCGTGTACCTGAATCGTTTCCATCTCTTCACCAAGGACCAGGTGTACATCTTCGGCCACCCAGGAGCTGGCAATTTCTCCCAAGTTGCGCTCAAAGTAGTCAAGTTGACGGACTTTTTTACCCGCATCATTCCCACCCCAACCACCAATGGTACTGTTATAAATACTAACAAAAATGCTTTGCAACATAACATTACCAACCATCATTAACATTTATTTTACTTCTTTAGATGCATCCATCAGCGTAATCATCGGTATTGTGGCCATGAGCGTATTGATTGTGGTCCTCGTCTGTGCAATGGTAATGAAGATGATTTTCTACAAGAAGTCCGCCGACGACGATGTTCAAAACCGGGACGACAAGAACTCTGTCAGTGGCGAACTGGACCACATCCAACAACTTCCAATCTCAAAAGAAAGTTTGAATGATTCTGTCGCCACTGCTGGACCGAGTAATGCTCCAACGGACGTTGCTACCTCTGGCAATGTGTCCTCCAAGTCGGTGAAAAGCGTTGCTAGTACCAGTTCCAAAGTCTAAATCTTCGCTCAAAATCATCAAAGTACGCCTGAAGGCTCATCTAACTTTACTCTCTATATATTACATTTTTATTTAATATTGACGTTTATATTTGTGATTTTAAATTCGTAATTTTGCAAGTAAATTTTTTTAGCTCTTAGTTTTAGTCGGAATTATTTATTTAAAACTAAATCGGATTATTGATTTTTGGTTCTATATTTATAGTGCTTTTTATGTCTTTACGTGCTTAATTTGTCTTTGGTTTGACTCTTACATTAAATGTAATTATACGTACAGATTGAGAGCCTTCACAATTAGCCACACGAAAATATTTCATTTTATTTGGCATTGTTCCACAAAGCTATACTGAATCAACCTTCCGATGATTTATTAGCATTTGGAATAGTCAGTCAAAATTTGTGAAATATTATTTTCCTGTTGATTGAGTTGCTCAAGCTTGCGCCAATAAAAATTCACATACAGCTAAATTGAGGATTGAATAGATTTATTTAAATAAAAACGGTTAACATACAGAAAAGGTAAAAGGTAAATAATGTTAATAATAGAGATCTCAGCTTAACCACAGCGTATTCAGAAGAAAAAAGAAATTCCTGAAGTAATCGCTGAGAAATCTTCCCGAAATCGGCCTAGCCAATAAATCGTATATTTTGATGTGGAAATAGCCGAATAAAAGGCTATTTCAACCAAACTTTGAATTTTTAAGTTTTGAAAACGAATCAGACAATTCTTAGGCAAATAAACGCAGATTTTTACATTACATTCCCTCAATTTATCCTGTTTTAACATCCCAAACAATTTTTAATTCTCCAATTGCTATTGTCAGTAAATTAGTAAATTAAACTCAAGTTGTACTCATAATTATACGACGAAATAAGGAAAAGACATACAAAATAAATTATTTATTGTGACAAATTATTAAAAGGCTACTAAAAAAGTGATCAAGATAACAATTGCTCTGTCGTGGGGTTTAATAGAACAAAAGGATTGGCATTGTCAAAAATAAACAGCAATCTTGGTTTTGCGAAGCGGCAGATGAGCTGGCCACGATTCGACTGGAAGTGTATTCTTGAATGTCGGTCGAGAATTACTCTTGACGCTGTTCTTGAAGTTGACATTGCTTTCTGTAGTTGTACAACAACAACATGTTGATCTTCTCTTTAGTATCATTGTTAATTTCCTTGACCAACTGGCTAGTGTTTTCGGTGTTGCAATGTGCACTATGTCAATGCATTTCCAAATGCCTTTGTGGTGGTCGAAGTTTCATAGAAATCATTGTCAGGGTGAAAGTACAAATTTCCTCTTAGCATTTGGATACGTTTAATTTGTTCAAGTGTACCTTGTTGGTTATGAATGTCAAGTTTGGTCAAAGTTGACGAGGAAGAAAAAGGTTTGTGTTTGACGTCGGCTATGATTGACATTGTAAAGTTACAAAGGATGCTTGAAATCCATTCCAAATAATATCTAGGGAGAATAATATATATAAACTTATGTGAATATTACATAAATATAACTTATCTCATAACCGAACCAAACTAACATGGTGATTAAACCGAGCAAAACCACTCAATTGACGAGTTGATTTGAGATAACTTGAGATCTTCATGTGAAATATCCAAAGGAACGATTGTGATAAAACTACAATAGAAAACATTAAACTAAACGAACAACAAAAGTACCACCAATGGCGGTGAGATAACTAATCCAATCAATGGTTAGATTGATTTAGATTAGGTGAATACATTCAAATGTACAATTGTGGTAGAACCACAAAAAGAAATAACAGTTACGGTGACAGAATGGTCACTCATGTTGGCTTGAGATTTTCGTTGCTTCGAATCGGCACATTCACCCAAACAATTTTGGCACTCGGAAATGGCTTAGATGTTGAATTGGACGACTTGTTTTCTTTTTGTTGTTTGGTTGAACTTTCTTGATCTTTTCGATACCTCAACCGCTTCGAGTTGGGAGATATTTCGACGTTGGGAAAACTTTTGTGAATGTAGTTCTTTACAAATGCACTTGGTGTTTTAAAGTTTTCATGTGAATCTTCTTTGGTGCACCGGTTAAACTGATCGTGAATGTGTCAAGGTTTGTAAGTAGATGCTTCTACTCGAATGCTGACAGTTTTCCAGTACAGTGTTTGATTATTCGCTGTCACTTGGACAATAAAATGAAGCATATGGATGATAGAGTCGAACTAGATCTTGATAATCAGTTAGAGGGTCGCCAGTTGAATCGTGTTTCGGAATGTTCAAGTCATCGTCCAGAATAATCTCGTCCGGTTTGTACAAATCAGACAGTGGAAGATCCAAGTCATCGTCAAGTTCAAGGACATTGCCAACAATTTCCGGGCAATCCAAGTAATAATCGAGTGAGTCAAATTGAACATGTTTCAGACTGTGCAAATCATCAACGAAATCGACAACAGGCACTTCAAGTTTGTTCAATTCTACTGCAGACAAATCCGACTCATCGTCATAATTGTAATCAAACGACACATCTTCATCAATAATAGTGTCGGCATCAAAATCGTTATCAACGTCCATTTCAGTCACTTCTTCAA
The DNA here is from genome assembly GCA_023373905.1 of Rhizoglyphus robini. NCBI lineage: Eukaryota > Metazoa > Arthropoda > Arachnida > Sarcoptiformes > Acaridae > Rhizoglyphus > Rhizoglyphus robini. The sequence continues at coordinate 47,069 of JAKIJQ010000270.1, read as the reverse complement.
GATCAACATGATCAAAACTCAAAACAAAAAGAAAGTCGTAATTTTCTGGTTCGAAGTCGTAAAAAAAGTGCTTGTCTTAACCCGGGTTGTTCATCTTCGTCGACCAACTTTGATTCCGAATATTTGTCGACGCTCCGAATCGCATCTCTCAACGATTGGTCATCCACAAGTCCACATTCGTACGAACCATCACACGTTTAGACTTGGATATCGTTCAAGCAGTCTTGAGCATTGAAGGATTGACCATGAGCCTGAGCATGAAAAGCCATAATACCTTGGAATAAAATGATTATAATAAAATAATTCAAAAATTAAAACGAACCTTCTCGGACAGCAGTTTTATTATCCTCAGAGAGGTCTTTAAACTTGTCTGCTTGATAACGTCGAGGTGGATTATCCAAGTCGTACTTGCATTCAACTCCCTTCGTCACATCTTGAACTCCTGCAACGAGATAGTGCTTCCTTAGCTTCCAACGAGTATCCACGAAATATCTTTATGGCAACAGATACAGTGATAGTGTTCGTGTGTTGGTCGTTTGTTGGGACTGTTCGGGCATACTTCGGTTTCGACCAAATAGAAATCATTCAGATGAAAGTATTTGCCGTCCGATCGGAGGATTCTCCCTATACCGTCCTTCATTGTGGAACAAATAGAACAGTGGTGATGGTATTAAGATGAAGATGATGCGAATGGTAATGATATAATACGAATAAAATAGTGAAGTTTTTATGATGTAGTAGTATGAAAATAGTGATGATATAATGCGAATAAAACAGTGGTGAAGGTATTACTATGTAGAATTATGAGAATCGTGATGATATGATTTGAACCAAACGATGGTGATGTAATATGATGAGTATGGTGATGGTTTGATAAGATATGATGAGATGAGATAAGCAAAACTTAAATCGTTGAAGCCAAAGAGTGTGCGAAAAAGCAGTGACAGAGGCAACATGTCAACATGCTCGAGTCGAGTGAAACCGCCACAAACACATCTCGAGGTAAACACAAATTGTAAACACTATTTACACCCAAGCAGTCTCATTTGTGTGGTTTTAGCCGTTTGAGAGAAAGCTCCCAGGAATAAATTGAGAAATATCCTGTCATCATGTCTATGAAGGGGACCATTATGCGCCACTGAATTTTTCTGAGGTTAAGCTGAGATCTCTATTAACATCAATATTAATATAATAAATTGAATAAAATCTACCAATCGTAGCTTAACAACATAAAAATGGAAAAGTTTCATTTAGTCTTCTACATCATCTCCCTCTCCACAACATTCCTCTCCGATAATGTTTCCATCAGAGAACCTCTCCAAAGTGATCACACCTGGTGTGTCGGTGTGTTTGTCATTTGATAGTGCCGTAGAATTCCAGGTAATCTGGGTGTAGCCACATTTTGAGCATTTTGCCTTTACGTAAACGACATTTGCTTCGAGCTACATTGTAGGGCTTTGAACTTTTTGAATGCTGCCAAAAAGTTCTGATAGACGGTGGGCTGGTTTTTGTTGTGTTGCTTGACTACTCATCAAATCAAAGACAGATGGCACAAGAGGTGGGATAGAGGCCCTGGTGGGTGTACGTGAGGAAGACATTTTGTAGAGTTAACATTTTGTGGAATTCCAAACGAGAGTTGTTCAAACAGAAAGTTGCCTCTAATTTGTTTGCGAGTTATCATGAATTGAGAGGAATTCACAGTTTTGTTAGCTGTTGGATCTAAATGAGGACCACAATGACCACTAGTGAGTAAATCAGCTTGAATTTATAGACAACTTCAACACTAGTCAATTACTACGAGATAATTAATTATGGACAGAATAATCTCAACAATTACAGCAGCATCAGAATATCTGAATCATCATGCTTGTCAGTCTGTGTCCATGTTCATAAAAGTTAAATCATAAGCGATGCAAATTGTAGGAACATTAGCAAGCATTTTGTGGCAAAAAAAATACAACAAAATATTGATACATAATGCAAACTTTGCATTACAATGTTGTAACCAATCAATATGCAAAGAAAAATTGAACAAAATTGCTAATCACTTAAGTGATCTAATCTTCATCGCGAATTGCAAATTACCATTTGGAATTGTCAGTCACAAATTTGTGAAATATTCTTTTTAGGCCGAGCTCGAATACGCAACAATTCAAATTCACATTCAAATTGAGAATAGACGAGATTTATTTAATTTGTTTAATTTATTTAAATAAAAACGGTTAACATACAGAAAATGTGGATAATGTTAACAATAGATAGAATTCTGTAAAATGGCCGATTCGTGTCTTAAGACACAATTGTGATTATAATCGGATAATGTTGGTTTTATGGATTCATCGCGTTTCGAAAGTGACGAGTTCAGTTGAGGTAGGAATTGCAATGGGTGGAAGTAGATGACAATGTAGTTTGTGACTTGTCTTCACTTGTGGTTAGTTTGCTTCTACTCATCATGTAATTACGGAACTCCTCTACCAAGTCGTATGAATCCTGAAACAGAGTGACAACCTACAAACAAAACAAATAAAACAAACAATCAGTTTAGAATTCTAGTCAAATCTCAGTTGAAGTCATATACCTCAGAGCTAAACGCATTTTGTTTTTTCATAAACAGCATTTGCATTTAAGCTGTTGCTCCTGGAACTTTTTGAATATCGTCAAAAAGTTTTGATTGGTTTGACTTTTGTAGCGCTGCTTCACTTTGTTTACAAAATCGACAGCAGAAGTAGGTGGCACAGGTGAAGGGATATCCTATGAAGGTGCCCTGGTTGGCGTACGTGAGGAGGACGTCTTGTACATGGTGTTCCAAACGAGAGATCAAAGTTGTTTCCAACTTGTTTGCGAGTCATCAAGTGTTGAGAGGAATTCGCAATTTTGTGAGATCTAAATGCGGACCACAATGACAACTAGTGAGTAATTCAGCTTGAATTTATAGTCAACTTCAACACTGTCCAATTAATACGGGATAATTTGATTCCAGAATTTGAGTCCAGAATAATCTCAACAATTGCAGCATTTTAAGAATCTCTAAATCAACGTGTTTAGTAGAAGTCTATGTTATTAAAAGTCGAATCATAAAGCAAACAAAGCAATGTAAATCATATGAACATTGGTAAACATTTTGCAAAAATGCGGCATATTAAAATAAATCGAAGATAGTTATAACCAATCAATATTACAAATAGCAATTTTATTGAACTAAATCGTTAATCACTCAAAAGTGATCTAATTTTCATTGTTCAATCCATCCTTTGGCGGTGACTACTTCTTTGTCTTGTCATCATCCTTCTTCTTCTTTTTGGCGACCTTTGCCTTGTCCAACTTTGATTTGTTCGCTTTGGTCTTGTCTTTCGCTTTGTTAGCTTTGGCCACCGATTTGGCGTTACTCCGGAACAAACTGCTGATTTTGCTCGTGATCATATTAATTGAGGTGTAGAATTTGCTCGTTGATTTTGAGTTGGGAGATGAACCGATCGTGGGTGTTGTTCGGAATGCAGATGGCGATTCGCTGCTGTAATTGCTGCTCCAAAGTGAACTGTTGGCATTAGAAATTTGTGAGGACAGATTCGATTGTCGTTGTCTTCGCTTCTTGATCACCAAATAGAGTGCACAGCCACCGAGAGTTATGACCACCACCGATCCAATCATCCAAATCCATGGAAATGGTATATTGTTGGATGGGAAATTGCACTCGATAAAGTCACTCAGCGGCACTTCAAATGCATTTTCACCAACAATCACCCTACCATTGTCGGACAGGAGAACTGTATAGTCGTGGCCATTCACTCCGACATAGAATGAGGTGAGAATTGTACTGTTGACAGCTGTAGTAAATACAAGTGTGTCCAAATAATGGTGCCTGTTGAGAAAAATAATGAGTTTTAAATTATCTATATCCCAATCACTTACTGTTCTACAGTAAAATCCACACTGTAAACGCTATCGTATTCCCAGATCTTGTTAGGCTTTGAACCATTTTGAGCCTTTGAACTATAGAACAATGCTGTATTCTTCGCATAATGTTCACTCGACTCAACATTCATTCCGAAATGTTCGTACGAGTTGATTCCATTGTCACAGTCTTTAGCTCGACTAAATTTGCCACCCAAATTGAGATAATAGAAATAATAGCAAGTGTTACTTGAATTGCCATACTCTCGCATGAGATAAAACTTGTGTTCGTACTTGTCAATGGTCAATAGATAAAATATCTGATAGGCCCCTTGGCCAGGCTTGGTAGTGAAGATTGTTCTCGGCTCGTTGTACAGTTGACTCGCGTCCTTGTAGTCGGTGTCGATGGTAAGCCTGGCTCGCTTTGTCTGTAGATCTACTTTCAAGTTGGCAAATGGCACCACAAAGAGGTAGCCGAGTGAGGTGAGCAGATAGAACCGATGCTTGGCAGGGTTGTGGTGTCCTCTGCTGCCCATCGTAAGGATTGACAGTTGGTTGGTACGAATCTGCTGGCATACTTCCTATATAGGGGAGAAGTGTCAGAACAATCATTACGAGGTATCTATACTCACTGCACTGGTCAAGTTGGTGGATGCATCGATCGATGGCAATGCGATAACGAGCACAATCATGACAAACATGGCGAGGCACATTGAGGAGAAAGACAACTCAAGTCACTCAAATCGAAACAAACGTCAACACAAATACAACCAAACATAATCACAATGTCACATACTTTAATGCTGACACAATTTGGCAATGTTCTGTTCCAAAAAATCAAATCTCGCTCAACTCATATCACAAACATCGAAAATTTTAATCTTAACGAGAACAAATTCGAACAGAGAGAGAGAGAGAGAGAGAGAGAGAGAGAGAGAGAGAGAGAGAGTTGCAAAATTAACGACAATTTTATTTTCCTGTCAAGCTTACTCAAATGCAAATTTGAATACAAATTGGCTAGAAAATAGATTTATTTAAATAAAAACAGTTAACATAGTGAAAATAGTTAGTAATGTTAACATTATAAATACAAAAATTTAAAACGAATAGCTTCTATGATTTGCACGAATGGACTGCAAAAGATCTTGCAGGATGTTACACGCTCGAATAAATATTACCATCTTACAATCTTGTTAGTCTTCATCTTCGTCACCACCTTCGCCACAGCATCCACCTGAATCTCCTTGATAATTATCACTGGGTAATCGATAATCGTAATTGATCACACCTGGCGTGTCAGTGTGATCGTTAAAGTAATCGTCATTTTCCTGAGTAGACAAACTTGTGAGCGTTGAAGAGTGGACCGCCGCTTGGAGGACTGTCATTGAGGATCGATCTTCATCAATTTGAACGGATGGTAAAGGGGTTGGTGCTGTCATGAGTGCAGACATCATCATATATGGTGCCTGTAGAGAGTAAAGTGAAATCAATATTACCAATCAATCAATGAAATCAATATTATTGAATCAACAATTGCCAATACTAACCATCATTAAAATATCTATGCTTCACCCAGAGAGTGAACTTGTGAGCTTGTCCCAGCATTAAGTTCTTGTGAAGGGCGACAAAACGCATTGAAACAAAGTTTGGTGCATTAGCGCCCGGATTGAGGTAGTACTCGTATGCATAGCGAAGATAATTGCGACAAAAAGTATGAAACTTTTGGTGTTCATGTTGTTGAGTGAATAAATATTGCGATATTTGACAAAACGTGTTCAAAGAGCAAAAGAGGTTGCGAGTTATGTGAAAGTAGGAAGTAGACAGCAGGAAATGAACGGTTTGATCGAAAAGCGATGAGTGTGACCACTCATGGACATGTCAGCATATGCTTTTATAGTCTAGTTCAACAGAAGTGAAATGCTACAAGATAGTTAGTAATTATACAGAATAATTTCAACAATATCATTGCCACAAGTTTCAAAACTTGGTCAAATCAAATTTGTAATATTGTTAACAAATTTCATGGCATACTTGGTTAAACATGATTCATTAATTGATTAAATCAATGAGAAAAATAATTGTAGTAAAGTAATAATAACCAATCAATATGAAAATGACAATTTTATTGAACACAATCATTAAGCCCTCAAGTGATCTAATTTTTATTGTTCGACCAATCCTTTGGTGGTTACTTCTTTGCCTTGTCCTTGTCCTTCTTCTTCTTTTTGGCCATCTTTGCTTTGGCCCCTTTCTTCTTGTTAGCCTTGGCCACCGATTTGGCGTTACGCTGGAACAAACTGCTGATTTTGGTCTTGATCGCGGCAATCGAAGTGTAGAATTTGCTTTGAGTTGGAGTGCTTGAGTTGGCACTGGAGTTTGGTGATGCTTTAAGTGCTGCCTTTCGTTTTGCTTTATCTTTTCGCTTCTTGATCACGAAATAGAGTGCTACAAAACAACAGAGACACAGAGCTACGATGATCACGGATCCGATCACAGTGATCCATGGAAATGGCGCTATAGTTACGATATATGATTCGCTACTGTTACTTGTAGTACTAGCCATGGTACTGTATATGGTTGCAGGTGGATTCAATGGTTGGTTGGATGGAAAGCACTCGATAAAGTCACTCAGCGAGACTTCAAATTCATTTGCACCAACAATGACCCTACCATTGTCGGACAGGAGAACTGTATAGTTGTGGCCATGCACTCCAACGTAGAATGAGGTGAGAATTGGACGTTTGAGTGGAAATTTGACAAGTGACTTCACATAATGGTACCTGAAAATAAACGAAATGTAATTCAGTTGATTTAGCTTTGTAAAAGTGGTATTAATGTTAATAAAAACACTTACGAATTTGTATCCATATTTCCAAAATTGTGCTCAATAGTACTCGTTGGATACCAGCCATGCCAAAACTCAATTTTGTAAAAGAGTACCGATTGCTCTATTCGATGCTCATTCGAATCAATGTTCACTGCGAACTCTTCGCCTTTACCATCGAGTTCGACACAGGGCCATTCATAGTAACGATATTTCCCACCCTCATTGAGATGATAGGAATAATAGCAGGTGTGACTTGAATTGCCATATTCTCGCATGAGGCATGGTTGCTTATGAATGTTCACCAGGTAAAACAACTGCCTTGCCCCTTTGCCAGCCTTGGTGGTGAAGGTGCCACTGGTCTCGTGATAGAGTTGACCCGCGTCCTTGTAGTCGGTGTCGATGGTGAGCTTGGCTTGCTTTGTCTGTAGATCTACTTTCAAGTTGGCAAATGGCACCACAAAGAGGTAGCCGAGTGAGGTGAGCAGATAGAACCGATGCTGGTGAGGTACACGGTGTCCTCTGCTGCCCATCGTAAGAATTGACACTTTCTGGCTTCGAATCTGCTGACATACTTCCTATTGGGATGAGAAGTGTCAGAACAAACATTACGAGACATCAAGTACTCACTGCACTGGTCAATTTGGTGGATGCATCGATCGATGGCAATTGCATTATTGCGACAACGAGCATAATCACGACAAAGACAGTGAGGCACATTGAGGAGAGAGACAACTTGGTCACAGCACTCAAATAGAAACAAACGTCAGTGCAAAACAACCAAAAACACAATGTTTCACACTTTAGTAGTCACACAATTTGTCAGTGTTCTGTTCGATAAAGTCCAATCTCTTAACGAAAACATTATCGAACCAAGCCAATTGCAAAATTAGAGACAATGATTCATTAACATGATTCATTAATTGATTAAATCATGATTAATCAATGAGAAAAATAATTGTAGTAAAGTAATAATAACCAATCAATATGAAAATGACAATTTTATTGAACAAAATCATCAAGCCCTCAAGTGATCTAATTTTCATTGTTCGACCAATCCTTTGATGGTTACTTCTTTGCCTTGTCCTTCTCCTTCTTTTTGGCCACCTTTGCTTTGGCCCCTTTTTTCTTGTTAGCCTTGGCCACCGAATTGACGTTACGCTGGAACAAACTGCTGATTTTGGTCTTGATCGAGGCAATCGAGGTGTAGAATTTGCTTTGAGTTGGAGTGCTTGAGTTGGCACTGCAGTTTGGTGATGCTTTAAGTGCTGCCATTCGTTTTGCTTTATCTTTTCGCTTCTTGATCACGAAATAGAGTGCTACAAAACAACAGAGACATAGAACTGCGATGATCACCAATCTGACCACAGTGCTCCATGGAAATGGTATTGTAGTTGCCATTGGTGATTCGCTACTGCTACTAGCCATAGTACTGTATATGGTTGCAGGTGGATTCAATGATTGGTTGGATGGAAAGCATTCGATAAAGTCACTCAGCGAAACTTCAAATTCATTTGCACCGACAATGACCCTACCATTGTCAGACAGGAGAACTGTATAGTTGTGGCCATGCACTCCAACGTAAAGTGCAGTGAGAATTGGATGTTTGAGTGGAAATTTGACAATTGACTTCACATAATGGTACCTGAAAATAAACGAAATGTAATTCGGTTGATTTAACTTTGTAATAAAAGTGGTATTAATGTTAATAAAAGCACTTACGAATCTGTATTCATACCTCCAAAATTGTGGTCAGTAATACTCGTTGGATACCAGCCATGCAAAAACTTAATTTCGTAAAAGAGTGCTGATTGCTCTATTCGATGCTCATTCGAATCAATGCTCATTGCGAACTCTTCGCCACTACCATCGCGTTCATCACAGGGCCATTCATAGTAACGATATTTCCCACCCTCATTGAGATGATAGGAATAATAGCAGGTGTGACTTGAATTGCCATATTCTCGCATGAGGCATGGTTGCTTATGAATGTTCACCAGGTAAAACAACTGCCTTGCCCCTTTGCCAGCCTTGGTGGTGAAGGTGCCACTGGTCTCGTGATAGAGTTGACCCGCGTCCTTGTAGTCGGTGTCGATGGTGAGCTTGGCTCGCTTTGCCTCTAGATCTACTTTCAAGTTGGCAAATGACACCACAAAGAGGTAGCCAAACTCGGTGAGCAGATAGAACCGATGCTGGTGAGGGTTGTGGTGTTCTCTGCTGCCCATCATGAGGATTGACAGTTCGTTGGTGCGAATCTGCTGGCATACTTCCTATTGGGATGAGAAATGTCAGAACGAACATTACGAGGCATCAAATACTCACTGCACTGGTCAATTTGGTGGATGCATCGATCGATGGCAATGTGACAACGAGCACAATCACGACAAACGCGGTGAGGCACATTGAGGAGAGAGAGACAAATTGGTCACAGCACTCAAATCGAAACAAACGTCAACACAAATACAACCAAACCAAATCACAAAGTCACATACTTTAGTAGACACAATTTGTTCATAAAGCAATTTAATCTCAACGAAAACAAAATCGAACAGAACGAAAAGTAAAATTATTGCCAATTATATTTTCCTCTCGAGCTTGCATCAGTGTAAAATTAACCTACAAATTGACTTGCGAATAGATTTGTTTAAATAAAACATAGTGAAAATGTAAATAATGTTAAGATTATAAACGAAATTAAAAACGAATCTTTCAAGATGTAGCACGGACGAGTAAACTTTTGCATCTTCATCTTCATCTTCATTTCCATTGAATACAACTTTAATTTGAATTGAACAGTAGCTTTAATACATTTGGCTTACATGATCATGATATGAGCAATATTAATGGACATGCCAACTTATGATAGCAAGAATAAGACCATGAAGTAACAATTAAAAGTTTATTATAATCAGCAATTCTACTTTTTGGATTGCTTCTTCTGGGCACCTTTTTTAGGATCACCAGGCTTGGTGGTGTTCTTGCCAGTTGGGGGCTGTGCCTTGCCACGAGGTGAATTCGAAGGTGAGGGTGACTTGGCCACTTGAGAAGGGCTCTTCTTTGCAGGTGGTTTCACTTTGCTTGAAGGTGAAGTTACAGAAATGACAGTTGAAGGTGTCGCGGACGATTTTGGGGAAACATTGCTTGACGAAATCTTGGAAGTTCCTGGTGCCGATGATGCTCCAACTGTGGATGATGCATTCAAAGGTGAATTGATCAATGAGGTAGTAGAGGAGCTCGCATTGGGACTAGAAAAGACCACGCCAGAATCAATTGAACTGATTCGTGAATTCGCTCCTTGACTTGACTGGATCTGACTGCCTTGACGTCCATCATTGAGCTTGTTTATTACGGATTTGGGTGGCTTGGTTGGTTTGGTTCCGAACCAGGCATTCCAAATTGACAATGTTTTTGGATCGAACTTTGAGGGAGTGATGTAGCCGGTGTTAATGCTACTTGTGGGAGTACCTCTAGTAGGACCATTGGGAGTACTGCCAACTTGTCCACCTTGTGGTTCGTTCTTGTCCTTCTTTGCATCATCCTTGCGATTGTTCTTTTGGGCCTCATCAGTGCTCCTCCTTTTACGACGAACCAAGCAGTAGACACAATAGACAATCGCCACAATGGCCATCACGGCCACAGTCCACCAGACAAGCTTGAGGGGAAGAGCGCCTGTGCCAACAGCTGGATCTTCGGTTGGAAGTGTAATGTTCCGGAATGGTTCACTTGTTGGGCTTTCGCGATTCCAGATACGAGCCGTATAAAAGCCGAGTGCAAATATCGCGCCAATGGCACTTAGTGCTACTACAGAAAAGCATTTGTTTTCATTCACCCATCTCAGTCCACTGCCACACCAAGTTGGTTTTGGTGTCGGTTCTAGTTTCTCATCTTGTTCTTTTGTCTTGTTCTCTTTGTTTTTCTCTGATGAAGGTACATTTGGTGTCCATTCGCCTCTTTGCTTTTCAGGAATGACCTCAACATCATAGTCTGGTTTGAAGGTTCCATCTGGCGATAGCTCCACAAGCTCAGGCACAATTGTGAGCACTAGTTCCGACCATGCCTCATTGCGTAATAAATCTTTAAGGTCCTTATAAGTTTCAGTTCCTTCAGTTTGAAAGCGATCCACAAGTGCGTCCATCACACTACTGTAGAGCAGCTTGTCAGAAGCGAGGTGTTTGGTGCAAAATATATTGATCTCCTTTGGTATCGTCACTTCTATGTCCTTAAAATCACCATCGAAGGGTTTCTTTTTTATAGATTCGAATTGTACATCAGCCCCCTCATAGAGGAATGTCAGCACCATTTGAACTATCGGGTTCGAATAAACTTGAAAGTGTTTAGACCGATACAGTGCTCGAGTCACTACAAAGACAATCGGTGGCGGTATTGGACCGGATGGCCATTGGTTTCGCCATGCTTGGAACTCTACTTTCTGATTATTTAGATAGTTCGTTGCTTTTACCTCATCTGCAAAGAGGATCAAGTGAATGAGATGGAGAAAGATTAGTTCATGTACTTACCTTCGCGCATCACTCGAATTATGGTTTGCAGAACGATGAGTTTCTTTTGGTATCCAACCCAGAGGTCATCTTCGTATTCTTTTTGTTTATTTTTGTGGACTAGCTTTAAAGCCCAATTCTTAACAGCAAAATTATTTTTGTCCAACTTGTACGCATTGAAGGTCTCCACTAGTTTATCGATCAACTGGCAATTCGTGGACAAATGCTCGATCATTGGAAGATGAGGCCAAAGATCCACCAGCAATTCGGGCACTGCAACCACTTGCTGAAAGTTCTCCAAAGTCAATGACACTTTTAAGTGATGGAGTTTGATCTCTTCTTTGGGAAAGGGACAGGCAGTGGCCATGTACTCTTCCCATACGGTCAAGTCATCTTGGCTGAATGGTTCATTGAAAATGGACCTGGTCACACTGCTCCACCACACGATGAGATAGTACAACTTGTTACGCTGCACAATGCCATCGGGATTGAGACAATGCTCATCGTACTCTTTGGTGATGTAGTTCACGGCTGTGGGGGCATAAAGGTTCAAAGATTAGAACACAATTACCAACATCATTAGCAAATCAAACTTACCTCCATCGTAAGCCGTGAAAATTGTCCTAGCGAGTGGCACAATAAAGTTGGCCAGTTGGTACTTTTCGTGCCCTTTATCCCGATCTTCAGCTGTTGTATTTGTATTTTTGAAAAACGATTCAATCGCATACTCGATTTCTTTGTTCCGTTTGTATTTGTAGTACTCTTGTAGCACAGATTCCGAGCCTATGCTGCCTTCTTCTTGGGACTCAACAATATCAGGTATCAATCCACACGTTTCAAACAAAGACTTCATCCTTTGAATGTCCTTCTCATAAGAATTACGCCAAAAATCCATTTTTAAAAATCTAAACCATTTTGAACCATGCACTTTGTTATAATAAGCGTACACAGCCACAGATATAGTCCTTCTGGTGTAACCATTAGCATCTTTCTTCACCATGTCTTGACCATTCTCTCGTCGAATGAAAGCTACCTCATTGTTTTTCTTGACCTCCTCGCGAAATTCCGCAATCGTTTTGTCATTGGTGGGCTCGTCAGTATTAGAATGCACTTCTATAGGCTGTGTAGCGGGCACTTTAGACATTTGGACCATCCATACGAACAACACGACGAGCAGAAGAAGTGACTTGACAGTGGTGGTCATGATGATGGTGATCATGGTGGTGTCACGTGACACGGACGGAGAGAACGAGCTTGAATAGAGATGACGCGAAGAAGATAGAGTCGAAGACTTGATAGTTGACGAAACGATTGGTGCACGAGATGACGAAACACTGAAGAAATTGAAGGAGAAATAGAAAATGAGCAACAGTAGGGAAAGAGACATACGTGATATACAAAGGGAAAGTCTGTGATTCGATTCGAAAAGCTCAAATTAGAGTTTACTAATTACAAGTTCATGGTTGTACGATATGGCCATGCAACACAGTAAGCAATAACTGCGTGAATGTTCACCACAAACTCTCCGTGCACAACAACATCAATCATGTCCAGTATTGGCATATTTTGAAAATGCCACTGAAAAGCGCCTGGCTAAACTTTGCGAGCAACACAAATACAAACATGCAAACTTATGATAATAAGAATAGAAACCACGAAGTATCAATTAAAAGTTTATTATATAGTCAGCAATTCTACATTTTGGAATCCTTCTTCTTTCCACCTTTTCTTGGATCACCAGGTTTGGTAGTGCCTTTGCCAGTTGGGGACTGTGCTTTGTCACGTGGTGACTTGGAAGGTGAAGGTGGCTTGGGCACATGAGAAGGGCTCTTCTTTGCAGATGGTTTCGCTTTCCTTGAAGGTGAAGTTACAGAAATGACAGTTGAAGGTGGCACCGACGATTTCGGGGACACATTGCTTGGCGAGACCTTGGAAGTTCTGGCAGCAGTTGAGGCCACACCTGTGGATGATGCATTCGAAGGTGAATTGGTAGTCGAAGAACTCGCCGTAGGACTAGATGAAACGACACGAGTATCATGCGAACTGATTCGTGAATTCGCTCCTTGACCAGACTTGATCTGACTGGCTTGACGTCCATGATTGAGCTTGTTGATTGCGGATTTGGGTGGCTTAGTAGGTTTGGTTCCGAACCAGGCATTCCAAATTGACAATGTTGTCGGATCGTACTTTGAGGGAGTGATGTAGGAGGTGTTAATGGTACTTGTGGGAGTGCCTTTAGTTGTATGAGTGGACGTCGGGGTTGTGTCAATGGGAGTACTTTTAGGAGCATCTTTAGTAGAACCATTGGCAGTTTTGCGCACTTGTCCACCTTTTGGTTCTTTCTTGTCCTTGTTTGCTTCATCCTTGCGATTGTTCTTTCGGGACTCAGTAGTACTGACTTCTTTAGTACTGCTCCTTTTACGACGAACCAAGCAGAACAGACAACAGACAATCGCCCCATTGGCCATCACCGCCACAATCCACCAAACAAGCTTGGGAGGATGAGCGTCTGTGCTTGTGCCATCAACTGGATTTTCGGTTGGAAGTGTAATGTTCCGGAATGGTTCACTTGTTGGGCTTTTAGGATTCGCGAAAAAACGATAATAGGCGAGAGTGCCAACTCCGGCTATTATACCAGTAGCATATATAGCGGCACAGCATCTGTTTTCATTCACCCATTTCAGTGCACTGCCACAACAAGTTTGGTTTTCTTTATCTTTATTATTCTCTGAAATTGAATTTGTTGGTAATTCTTCATTTTGCTTTTTCTTCAAGAGATCTTCAGGAATGTTCATTGATTCTTTACTAATTGGTGTCCATTCGTTTCTTTGCTCTTCAGGACTGACCGTGGATTCTTTAGTGTCCTCCAAAAACACTTCAGAATTCTCCGATTTGCCACCATCATAGTCGCCTGCATTGATTGTTTCATCTGGCAATAGCTCCACAAGTTCAGGCACAATTGTGAGCATAAATTCCGACCATGTTTCATTGCGTGACAAATCTGAAATCTTCTCATAGGGAGTTAGTTCAGTTCCTTCAGCTAATTTTTTAAAACGAACCACAAGTGAGTTCATCAGCTCACTGTAGTACCGCTTGCCAGTAGCGAGGTGTTGGGTGCAAAATATTTTGATCTCCTCTGGAATCGTCACTTCTATGTCCTTAAAAGTTTTACCGGAAGGTTTCTCTTCTATAGGTTCGAATTGTACATCAGCTCCCTCATAGAGGAATGTCAGTGCCATTTGAACTATCGGGTTCGAATAAACTTTAAAGTCTTTGGACCGATACAGTGCTCGTGTCACCACAGCAACAATCGGTGGCGCAATTGGACTTGGTGGCCATTTGTCTCGCCATACTCGGAACTCCTTCTTCCTATCATTTAGATAGTTCGTTGCTTTTATCTCATCTGCAATGAGGATCGTAAATTAGATTAGATGAGAGATAAGAAAGATTAGTTTGCTTACCTTCACGCATCACTCGTATTATGGTTAGCAGAACGATGAGCTTCTTTTGGTAACCAATCCAGAGGTTATCGCCGTGCTCACATTTTATCGAATTCCTCAAATGCCCCTTCTTGTACACTGGTTCGAAGCTCGCCCATAGACGACCGATCAAATAGGAATTCTGTTTTGTAGAACTGAAGCCATTTAATTTACGAGCATTGATTATTGGAAGATGCTGCCAAAGTATTGCCACCGGTTCGGGCACTGTAACTTCTTGCTCAAAGTGCAGCCAAGTCAATGGACGTTTCATTTTATTGAGAAATTTGGGCTGCTCTACTGGCGGAATAGGACAAGCAGTGGCCATGAAACATATCCAGTTATCCCAGTTATCTCTGACCTTTAATTTTGCATTGGCATTTAACATAAAGCTCCACCACAAAATGCGATAGTACAACTTGTTCCGCTGCACAATGCCATCGGGCCTGATACAGTGCTCCTGGTACTCCTCGGTGATGTAATCGATAGCTGTGGGTTGTACAGTTCAACGGTTAGGTTAGGGCACAAAGCACCATTGGCAAATCTTACCTCTATCGTACGCCCAGAAAAACTGCTTAGCAAGTGGCACTAAATAGTTGGCCAGTAGGTTCTTTTGAGTCGCTTCATCTGGATCACCTTTGATAAGCGATTCGATCGCATCCTCAATTTCTTCGTTCTGTATGTATTCGTAGTACTTGCGTAGCATAGAATTTGAGCCGATGCTGCATAATATCGCCATGTGGTATACCACTTTATAATCTAAAGAAGGTGCCGAGATATTAAATCTTGAAAGCAAAGAGTTCATCCTTATCTTGTCCTTCTGGAATTCGTCTATGAAATCTCTTTGTATTTTAGAAATTGTCCAAAAGTACCATTCACTTTTATACACCTTGTTCCAATAAGCGCTCATAGCCACAGCTATTGTCCGTTTGTTGTAGCGAATATGGTCTATGTCCACCTTGTCTTGACTACCAACTCGTTTAATGTAAGCCACCTCATTGTATTCCTCGATCTCCTTGCCAAAATTTGCCATCGTTTTTTCATTGGTGGCCTCGTCAGTATTAGGATGCACTTGTAAAGGCTGTCTAGGCGACACTTTAGGCATTTGAGCAATCCATGCGAACAACCCGACGTGCAGTAGAAGCGACTTGACAGTGGTGGTCGTGATGATCATGGTGGTCACGTGACACGGATGGAGTCTGCACAAATACACGAGCACGAGCTTGAAGGAGAGATGACGCGAAGATGTAGAGTCGAGAACTTGAGAGTTGACGAGACGATTGGTGCACGAAGATGACGAAGCACAAAAGGAGAAATAGAAAATAAGTGACAGTTAGGAAAGACCATTTGATATTTGATATAGAGAGACTTGTGACTCGATTCGAAATGTTCAAATTAGAATTCACTAAAGGCGCAAACAGAAATATTGCAAAGAAATTAGAAAATGTTATTTTACACAAGTAAATGAAACATGTTTGGTTTCACCACTGAAAGCAATTCTCGTTGTTGAGCATTTTATGTGAAGTTCAATTTAATTTAGTTAATTTTTGTGTGCAAGTCTACAAGTTGAAGAAAACATCATCCCAATCATAGTTTGAGTCATCTTTTGCATTCATGTCAATAGCTTAATTATCTCATTTAAATAATATATTTGTTCATAAAAGTCTATTCACGATGCAAATATAAACGAACAAAGCGAATTGAATGACAAATTAGCCAAAACGTATGCCTCGAATGTAACTTTCCATTATCGCGCAATCTGCTCGCTCCAATTGGATTTATGCATATAAACAAACAAATTGATGGAATAGATTTATTTAAATAAAAACACTTAACATACGGAAAATAAATAAAAACGGTTAAATAAGGTTAACAACAGAACAATACAATGAACTCTATCATTGGTAAACTACGAAAGCAATAACTTGTGATCTTCATTCGTCGTCTTCGTCGCCTCCCTCACCACAGCAGCCATCATCGAAGCTATCCAAATCTTTATCGTGCATTCGTTCCAGGTTTATCACACCTGGTGTATCGGTGTGATCGTCGAAATTATATTCCAACTCCAGGGAGTACAAAGTGGGAGTAATGTTGTACGCTGATTGAGGAACCATTGTTTGATCATTATGGGGGCTAATGATTGAGGCGCTTCGCATTGGGGCAGCCATGAGTGCACCCACCAGCAAAATAAGAAGAACCAAAACAATACAGTTGGCTTTCATCTTGAATAGACAAATAAATAAGCGAAATCGAAAGGAATTGATATAAAGCGGAGAGCTTGAGTGCAAGTTTCAGTCAAGGTTCAGGGGCAGTACTGTATGGCTGTGTGATCGCAATGCGGACTGTGACAACTAGTGCGGGTTTCAGCGTGCTTTTATGGCCAACTTCAACACTATTGAATTACTACTACGAGACAATTAATTATCCGGATTAATCTCAACAATTTCAGTATTACAAGAATCTCTAAATCGTTCAACAATTTGTGAAACGAAGGAAATTCGGCAATACTCACCGCTACAGTCCTGAATCAGGACTCCTGAAGTCTAATGTTGAAATTATATTTGATTGGCTATCAATATTATTTCAACAAAGAACAATGGTCTCATCATTAACAAAAAGCAAGATTCGATGAGCAAGTTGACGAAGGTTCGTTTTGTTTGATAACAACTTTGACTCAGTGCAATCAATGCAATCAAACTCAAAAATTTTACAATATTTGTTTCCACGCGTTTTGATCACAAGCGAAGTCTCGGTCAGTTTTGATTTGTATAATTGATGGTACTTCAATGAGAATATTTAATTTGATCTATTTATTTCAGAATTAAGAAAACATTATTATTTGTTAATTCACATTTATATTTTACGCACTTGGCGCATTTTGGTGTTGTTTTATATAATTAAAATTGCAGACCTATGATAATAAGAATGGACCATCATTTAAGGCAGGACGCAGCGTCTTTTCTGCCAAAACAGCTGCTATACAAAAATGACGGGATTTAACTAATATTTTCATACCCACACAGTTTCTTCATTTCTGGACCGATTTTGCTTTTCTATGGTTTAAATTAAAGATAAACGTATGTACTTTAGCGGCAGGTGGACAGATTTTTTAATTTTAGCTTTAATTTTTCACAATATGACAAAATAAACAAATATTTCAAAATTTTTGTCTTTGACTTCAACCCAGAATAAAACAAAGTCCAAAATGAAAAATCCAGCCACCTGCCGCTAAAGTACATACATTTATCTTTAATTCAAGCTATAGAAAAGCAAAATCGGTCCAGAAATGAAGAAACTGTATGGGTATGAAAATATTCGTCAAATCCCGTCATTTTTGTATAGCAACTATTTTGGCTGAATAGACGCTGCGTCCCGCCTTAAATTGTAGAGATTTGCATAATGTAATCTTAACAATTGCTCATCATCTCGAGAGTATTCAACAATTGACCAATTATCAATATTTAAAGTTCTTTGTAACTGATTGTCCAGATGAGTTCACCGGTTGTCACTTTCACTGAGCCTACCACCATCACTTGCTACCATCGATCTTTCCGCAATGTCTGAACAACCGAACCAAAACGAGCAAGGGCAAGACCCACCGCAACCAGAAGACCAAAAAGTTACGCCTGAAATGATTGAAGCTTATTTTCGGGCACAAGAAGAAATTGCTCGCAATTTGGAATTGCTTGCACAACTTCAAGCGCGCGAGGCCGAACTGCTTGCGCAAATCGCAAATCGGGAGGAACAAGAACCCGAACCCGAACCGGTAAACCAACCCCTCATCGAGCAACAGCAACGTGATCTAGCCATTCGTCAATTACATGACATGATTGAGCTAGAAGAACAAGGACCGCCTCAAACTCAAGAAACAGGATTCGATGAGCAAGATGACGAAGAAGCATCATTGTTCATCAATTTGACAATACTTTTGATAGGTCAACATTGTCTAATTATGGCGACACTTTCTTTCTCCGAAGAACGCTGCCAAATTGACATTTTGGTTATGTTCTTTTGAGACTTGAACCAATTTTTGTTTTAACTTTATGTTAACTATTTGTTAATCTTTAAATAAATTATATACAAAATTGAATATTCTCGTGTATTTGGCCAATTAATTTTTCAACTTTTTTTGGTGATTGAATTTCGATTGCATCCATTGGATCAAGTGATGTGAAAGTTGGTTCTGATTGTTCTGTTCTAATCAAACATGTAAAACGAACAGCAATTGCGTCTATAACTCGACTGTAGAGCAACAGCTTGTCTCTCTCACTTTAGTTATCACAATTTAGCAGGAATCTCCGTTTCATTTATCGTGAATTGATTTTTGCACAATGACGTTTTTTGATTTTTTTAATTTTTGAAAATCTACAAAATAATTATTTTATTTGTTAAATATCATTTGTTAAATATCATAGTAAATTGTAAATTACTCGACAATTGAAAATAATTCCATCTACTAACAACACTTGTAAGTTAATCAAAATTCGAAACAGAGCGAATTACATCAAAATTAATTAAATTGTTTTATGAACAGAATACAACTTTAGTTTGATTTACGTAAATTAATTATCCAAAAATAACACTATATCATTGAATTTGTAAAAAATAATATTCCGTTATGTAGCCAATTTTTTTTTATTGTGAGTTAGTTGCTTTATTGCTATTGCAATAGGCTATTTCCATTAGCGCCGGGACATTGTGTAGAAAGACAACTTGGTCAAAGTAAACAAATAAGAAAAAAAACGTCAGTGCAAAGATAACCAAACCAAATCACAATGTTAGATACTTTAGTATACACAATTTTTCAATGTTCTGTTCCATTAAAGGCTAATCAAAAATTGATTAAAGTAAATAGCATTTTCATTGATTGCAATTTTAATGCAAATTAAATAGTAGTTTTAGCACATGTGATTCACATGATCACAAGATCATATGATGATCATCACTTGATGCAATACAAATTATCATACAAACTTGTGATAATAAAACTATGGAGTATTAATGGTAATTAAAAGTTTATTATAATCAGCAATTCTACTTTTTGGATTGCTTCTTCTGGGCACCTTTTTTAGGATTACCAGGTTTGGTGGTGTTCTTGCCAGTTGGGGACTGTGCCTTGCCACGAGGTGAATTCGAAGGTGAGGGTGACTTGGCCACTTGAGAAGGGCTCTTCTTTGCAGGTGGTTTCACTTTGCTTGAAGGTGAAGTTGCCGAAATGACAGTTGAAGGTGTCGCCGACGATTTTGGGGAAACATTGCTTGGCGAGATCTTGGAAGTTCCTGGTGCCGATGATGCTCCAACTGTGGATGATGCATTCGAAGGTGAATTGAACAATGAGGTAGTAGAGGGACTCGCATTGGGACTAGAAGAGACCATGCCAGAATCAATTGAACTGATTCGTGAATTCGCTCCTTGACTTGACTGGATCTGACTGCCTTGACGTCCCTCATTGAGCTTGTTTATTACGGATTTGGGTGGCTTGGTTGGTTTGGTTCCGAACCAGGCATTCCAAATTGACAATGTTTTTGGATCGTACTTTGAGGGAGTAATGTAGCTGGTGTTAATGCTACTTGTGGGAGTACCTCTAGTAGGACCATTGGGAGTACTGCCAACTTGTCCATCTTGTGGTTCGTTCTTGTCCTTGTTTGCATCATCCTTGCGATTGTTCTTTTGGGCCTCATCAGTGGTCTTTCTTTTACGACGAACCAAGCAGTAGACACAATAGACAATCGCCCCAATGGCCATCACGGCCACAATCCACCAAACAAGCTTGAGAGGAAGAGCTGTGCCAACAACTGGATTTTCGGTTGGAAGTGAAATGTTCCGGAATGGTTCACTTGTTGGGTTTTTAGAATTCGCGAAAAAAAGATAATAGGCTAAAGTGCCAACTCCTGCTATTATACCAGTAGCATATACAGCGGCACACCATCTGTTTTCATTCACCCATTTCAGTGCACTGCCACAACAAGTTGAATTTGTTGGTAATTCTTCATTTTGCTTTTTCTTCAAGAGATCTTCAGGAATGTTCATTGAGCCACCATCATAGTCGCCTGCATTGATTGTTTCATCTGGCAATAGCTCCACAAGTTCAGGCACAATTGTGAGCATAAATTCCGACCATGTTTCATTGCGTGACAAATCTGAAATCTTCTCATAGGGAGTTGGTTCAGTTCCTTCAGCTAATTTTTTAAAACGAACCACAAGTGAGTTCATCAGCTCACTGTAGTACCGCTTGCCAGTAGCGAGGTGTTGGGTGCAAAATATTTTGATCTCCTCTGGAATCGTCACTTCTATGTCCTTAAAAGTTTTACCGGAAGGTTTCTCTTCTATAGGTTCGAATTGTACATCAGCTCCCTCATAGAGGAATGTCAGTGCCATTTGAACTATCGGGTTCGAATAAACTTTAAAGTCTTTGGACCGATACAGTGCTCGTGTCACCACAGCAACAATCTGTGGCGCAATTGGACTTGGTGGCCATTTGTCTCGCCATACTCGGAACTCCTTCTTCCTATCATTTAGATAGTTCGTTGCTTTTATCTCATCTGCAATGAGGATCGTAAATTAGATTAGATGAGAGATAAGAAAGATTAGTTTGCTTACCTTCACGCATCACTCGTATTATGGTTAGCAGAACGATGAGCTTCTTTTGGTAACCAATCCAGAGGTTATCGTCATGTTTATGTTGTTCGTCCTTCACCAAATATTGATCGTGGTACACTGGTTCGAAGCTCGCCCATAGACGACCGATCAAATAGGAATTCTTTATTGTATTTAATTTACCAGTAGAAGTAGCACCGATCACTGGAAGATGCTGCCAAAGTATTGCCACCGGTTCGGGCACTCTAACTTCTTGCTCAAAGTGCAGCCAAGTCAATGGACGTTTCATTTTATTGAGAAATTTGGGCTGCTCTACTGGCGGAATAGGACAAGCAGTGGCCATGAAACATATCCAGTTATTCATGTTTGCTTTTATGTAATATCCCCCGGCATGTCTCACACCGCTCCACCACAAAATGCGATAGTACAACTTGTTCCGCTGCACAATGCCATCGGGCCTGATACAGTGCTCCTGGTACTCCTCGGTGATGTAATCGATAGCTGTGGGTTGTACAGTTCAACGGTTAGGTTAGGGCACAAAGCACCATTGGCAAATCTTACCTCTATCGTACGCCCAGAAAAACTGCTTAGCAAGTGGCACTAAATAGTTGGCCAGTAGGTTCTTTTGAGTCGCTTCATCAGGATCACCTTTGATAAGCGATTCGATCGCATCCTCAATTTCTTCGTTCTGTATGTATTCGTAGTACTTGCGTAGCATAGAATTTGAGCCGATGCTGCATAATATCGCCAGCTGGTATACCACTTTATAATCTAAAGAAGGTGCCGAGATATTAAATCTTGAAAGCAAAGAGTTCATCCTTATCGTGTCCTTCTTGCATTCTTCTTCAAAAGATTGTTTTTTTAAAATTTCTAGAAAATTCGCTGCACTTTTATGTCTATACACCTTGTTCCAATAAGCGCTCATAGCCACAGCTATTGTCCGTTTGTTGTAGCGAATATGGTCTATGTCCACCTTGTCTTGACTACCAACTCGTAGAATGTAAGCCACCTCATTGTATTCCTCGATCTCCTTGCCAAAATTTGCCATCGTTTTTTCATTGGTGGCCTCGTCAGTATTAGGATGCACTTGTAAAGGCTGTCTAGGCGACACTTTAGGCATTTGAGCAATCCATGCGAACAACCCGACGAGCAGTAGAAGCGACTTGACAGTGGTGGTCGTGATGATCATGGTGGTCACGTGACACGGACGGAGTTTGCACGAATACACGAGCACGAGCTTGAAGGAGAGATGACGCGAAGAGAGTCGTGGACTTGAGAGTTGATGAGACGATTGGTGCACGAGATGACGAAGCACAAAAGGAGAAATAGAAAATAAGTAACAGTTTGAAAAGACCATTTGATATTTGATATAGAGAGACTTGTGATTCGATTCGAAATGTTCAAATTAGAATTCACTAAAGGCACAAACAGAGATATTGCAAAAAAATTAGAAAATTTTAATTTAGACAAGTAACAGTAACATGTTTTGGCTCACCACTGAAAGCATTTCTCGTTGTTTAGCATTTCATGTGAAGTTCAATTTAATTTGGTAAATTTTTGTGTGCAAGTCTACAAGTTGAAGAAAACATCATCCCAATCATAGTTTGAGTCATCTTTTGCATTCATGTCAATAGCTTAATTATCTCATTTAAATAATAAATTTGTTCATAAAGTCTATTCACAATACAAATATAAACGAACAAAGCGAATTGAATGACAAATTAGCCAAAACGTATGCCTCGAATGCAACTTTCCATTATCGCGCAACCTGCTCGCTCCAATTGAATTTATGCATATAAACAAACAAATTGATGGAATAGATTTATTTAAATAAAAACACTTAACATACGGAAAATAAATAAAAACGGCTATTGTTAACAACAAATAACAATTAAGTGAAATTCTATTAAAAGCAAATACTTGTGAACTTTCATTCTTCATCTTCATCTCCTCCCTCGCCACAGCATCCATCGTCGGTGCTATCCAAATCTTCATCATGGATTCGTTCCAGGTTGATCACACCTGGTGTATCGGTTTGTTCATTGAATTTATTATCCATTTCGTGGAAGTCAAAGTCGGTTGTAGTGACGTACATTGGTTGAGGCACCATCGTTGGACCAGTTTGGGTGATAAATATTGAGACGTTTCGCGTTGGGGCAGCCATTAGTGCGCCCACCAGCAAAATGATGAAAGCCAAAGCAACGAAATGAGTTTTCATCTTGTATGAGACAATATCAGATATACTTAATATATCTATGCGAAATCGAAAGGGACTGGCAAAAAGTGCTTTCAGAGAATTTGAACTTGAGTGCAAGTGTCAATCGATGCAATAAGCAAGAGAGACAGTTTATGGCTGTGTGCTCGTAATGCGGACTGTGACAATTAGTGTGAGTTTCAGCATGCTTTTATGGTAAACTTCAACACTAGTGAATTATTACTATGAGACAATTAATTGTCCGGATTAATCTCAACAATTTCAGTGTTACAAGAATCTCTAAATCGTTGAACAATTTGTGAAATGAAAGAAATTTGGCAACACTCACGTTACAGTCGTGAAGTCTAATGTTATTTATTTATTTATTTAATGCACGATTCATTGAATCATGCGGGGCCGTTTATTTTAAAGTATTAGTGTTTGAATTAAGTGTTTAAAATGAGTGAGTAAGCACTAGACGACCAACTAAACAGCCTCGAGTGTGAGCCCGGGCTGGATAGGTACAAGTCAATGCACCGAAGTGTTTAAAGTGTGTGTTTAAATTGAGTGTTTAAGATTAGTGTATTAAAGTGTTTAAAATTAGTGTTTGAATTGAGAGTAAAATGTGTTGATAATCGCTTTACGTTTTAAAAAGCCTTTGATATGCTTAAGTTTACAAATAAATTAACAATATAATGTCTTCTATAATATGACAAAATGATGTCTTTAGAAGAAACAAACATATGTTTACACGCTCAAGGTATTGTAGGTGATTCAGTTTTATGCCACTGTTAATGCGTATGTTCTTGAGATGATTAACGATTCTTGAAGTGATGCTTAATGTTGTTAGATGTAGAAAAAAATAGTTGATACGTGGGGCTTGCCATCAAATTACATTTGCGGTGAATATAACTGAGTTAAATTGGTAATGTTGAGTGGGTGGGGAGAGGGAAAATACTTTTGGAACATGGCAGTTATGACTAAGATCACAAACCCATAAAATCAAGTGCAAACGACTAATCGAAATGGACCAAAAGTCAAAAATGACTCAAATGTGCTCAAAACATCATCAAATTAAATAAATGAATAAAAAGATCGATCAATCAAGTCCAAACGACTAATCGAAATGGACCAAGAGTCAACAAGACTCAAATGTGCTCAAAACATCATCAAATCAAATAAATGAATAAAGTCTAATGTTGCAATAATATTGATTTGCATAATGTAATTTAAACAAATGCGCATCATCTCGAGAGTATTCAACAATTAGCCTATTATCAATATTTAAAGCCCGTGAAACTGATAGTTCAACTGAGTTCACCGGTTGTCACTTTCACTGAGCCTACTACCGCCATCACTCTACCACCGACCACAATGTCAGAACAACCCAACCAAAATCAACAGGGACAAGATCCTTAACCACCACCACCAGAGCTCGAAGTCACACCCGAGCTGATTCAAGCCTGATCACACCTGGCGTGTCGGTGTGATAATCAAAGTCTTTGTCCAATGACTGGTAGTCGTAGCTTGTTGAAATTGTTGAAGTGTCGTAGGCTTGGGTTTCTGATTGGAGGGCCATTAAAGATCCATTGCTGGTTTGGGCATACTGTCTTTCATGATTGGTTGATGAAAAGGATGATGCGATTGGTGTAGCGATGCATGCCGCTACCATCGACAACATTAGGACAAGCAAAACAATGAATTTCATCTTGTTCAGATAAATGCGAAAGAGATGTGAGCAAAAGGATTCAGCTGTGCGAACAAAATGCGGACTACAACCACTAGTTGGCTTTCAGCTCTAATTTATAGTCAACTTCAACACTAGTGATGAATTACAATTAATTATCCGAAATAATTTTTGGTACATAGATAATATTGATTGGCATAATGCAATTTCAACAATTTTCCATTGCATCTCGAAAGACATCCAAAAATTGACCTACTATCAATATTTAAAGTCCGTTGTAACTGATTGTCCAAATTAATTCACTGGTTGTCACTTACACTGAACTCCAATTGACACATTTGCATCTATACTTCACCAACTTTGGCACACAATGTCTCAACCGCCAAACGAACAGGGACGCTATTCCCCGCCACCAGAGCCACAAGTGGTCACACCCGAGCTGATTAAACCATATTTTCAGGCACAAGAGGAAATTGCCCGTAATTTAGTTTTACTTGGCAAACTTCGAGCGCGTGAAGCAGAACTTCTCGAAGACTTCAATGATCAATTTATACAAAGTTCAATTAGTTCAATTTGAAGCTAAGTTTGACTGATTGATATATTGCAATTGACTTGTGATCCATTGGATTTAGAAAGGATTTCACTTTAACCAAAATAATAATTAAAGAAGTGATTTGATTTGATTATTTATTAATAAAAAAAATTCGTAAAGATTTTTCTTCTGTCTAAATTGCTATTGAAAATTTAAAAATCCAATGTGATTTGGGAAATACTAAACTTCTCGATGAACACTTGAAAATACACTTTATTCGATAGCTATAAACCATTTTGACTTATCTGTCGACATGCAATTTGTGGAAGTGGCATCTGACCTCAATGTATAACCATCGTGCTAATCAAATATAATAAGACACAGTCGAGTGCAACACTTTTAGTTTGTTAGTTTGGTTAGTTCATTTAAAGAATAACATTGTAGACCCAAACCATTATTTCCGAACGGCAAAGTAAGTTATCTCTGTCATGTAGTAACGATCAAGAATGTCTATGTCAACAAATCGTGCAATAACTCAATCAATCATGAATCGTAAAGTTAGAAAAGAGTGTTTTATTGATATATTATAAATTACAAATCAAATGTTAGCCAAATTAGCATAAAGCAATCTGCAATGGAACAGTAATGAATAAAGTGAAACCATTTCTCACTCGAGTCGGCGTTCCAGTAGTTGATTATCCACACGAATGTAATCTTGCGGGTTACGGTTGTCCACAATGTTGAGTCGGGTCTGTTCTTTCTGCAGTTTGGGTAACTTGAAATGCTGCATGCGAACATGTTCAACGACATTAGCCTTTCTCACAGCTGAATAACGACAATCAGGCCAAGTGCAGGAGAATGGCTTAATTCCCAAATGGATTCGTTCGTGTCGAGCCAAATCATAATCATTGGAAAATGATTTTCCGCATCCTGCATATTTGCACACTAACTTGTTCCGTCCAGCATTAGCAGTCGATCCACCCGATTTCTGTCGTTTGTTGGTAGATTGAGATTGTTTGGCAGTAGATTTGCGTTTAAGGCCAGTAGAAGTTGATGGAGTGCTGAAAGATTCTTCTTCAGCAGTGGCACCACGTTGCTCGATCCACTTGTCCAACGAGACAGTCTCCACTGGCGGATCATCGAGATGGCCATAAAGAAGTGTATTACGATTACCACGATCGCCACCGAAACGAACTCTCAGTTCGGATACTTTTGTACGCAAAAAACCAAATTGTTGATCAACCTGAGCGGCGAGTTGACGTTTCAGTAGTTCACAATCCACTTCGAGTCGTTCAGAGAATTGATCCAGGAAGAAGGTGAAACTATTAGTGAGAGGACGAGTCATTTTAGTGGTGAGAATCGTAAAAATGAACTTCAGGTTGAATGAGCGAGAGAATTTCTCTCAGAAAAATAATTTAATGAAAACATTTACATTTAAGTGGAAATAGAGCGCTGTAGAAATAGACGTGCTTCGGTTGGAGTTACTTTTGTAAACAGTTGCACAAAATCGTTTCTGCCTGTTAAATTTTTTCGATTCTCGCCACCAAAATGGCTCGTCCTCGCACCCACCGTTTTACCTCCTTCCTGGATCAATTCTCCGATCGACTCGAAGTGGATTGTGAACGACTGAAACGTCAACTCGTCGCTAAGGTTGATCAACAATTTGGTGTTTTACGAGCAAAAGTTGCCGAACTGAAAGGCCGCTTCGGTGGTGCAAGTGCTGGTCGTGTTGCTAATTTTTCTGTGCGCCTTGATGATCCTCAGATGGAAACTGTCTCGTTGGACGAGTGGATCGAGCAACGTCGTGCTGCTGCTGAAGAAGAATCTCTCAATACTCCATCAACTTCTACTGGACATAAACGCAAATCCACTTCCACTCAATCTCAATCCACCAACAAACGACACAAATCGGGTGGATCGACTGCAACTGCTGGACAGATCAAGTTTGTGTGCAAGTATGAAGGATGCGGCAAATCATTTCTAAGTGATGCTGATCTGGCTCGACATGAACGAATGCATCTGAACATAAAGCCATTCTCCTGCACATGGCCCGATTGTCGTTATTTGGCAGTGACAAAGGGTAGTGTCGTTGAACATGTTCGCATGAAACATTTCAAATTGCCCAAACTCATGAAAGAACAGGCACGACTGAACATTGTGGACAACCGTAACCCGCAAGATTACATTCGTGTTGATAACCAACTGCTGGAACGGCGACTTGAGTGAGAACTGGTTTAACTTTATTCCAATTTGACTCAATGTCATTCTTGTTCATGTAAACTTTAACATTTACAATAAAAATACATAATTTCTGTTTATGGCAAGTGTAATCCAAATTATTTATTTTACTTCATACTGAGCGATTTGTGTTACAAATTCAAAACCGACGATTGGCCAACTGCTGTTTCACAAGTACAAAGTCATGGAATTAACAAAATGGTCCTGATAACGATTATTTACAAAGTTTATCTGACCATAAATGAAAGAAAAATTGTGTGTACTCTAGTGAAAGTGAATCGAGTTGAGTGAAAAAGTTAATAAAGATAATCATATTCAAATTGAAGGAAATTCGATTACAAAAAAACGATTACTAATTTCAAAAGATAACTTGTTGAACTTTTGCTATTGACTAATAAATTGCAGTGTCTGATATGAATCATCCTTGATGTTTTTAAGCAAATTATGACTAACAAACAAATGGAGTTAAGACTTCTATTAGGACAAGAGACTTTGTGATTACGATTGTTGGCACAACTTATCAATTACTGATGATGATATAAACATATGTGTAACGTGAATACGATCATGGGGTGAGTCTAGCAAGTCTAGTGACCTTCAAGGCAGGGAAAAAGGTCGAAGTTTTAAAATTTAGTTAACTCCCTAACCCCTAAGATGATGTATTTATGCTTTGCATTTTCCCCTTTTGCAAATTTAGTTCAATTTGTTCTCAAGCTGAAAACACAATTTCATATTTCGTGTGTCCAAAAATGCGTATGAAAAAGATTGTAAGTTTTGAATTTGGTGATGAAAATGAACAGTACAGTCGAGTGTCGTTTCGATTGGATTTGCGAGTGCTTGCTGCTATTTTAGCTGCTTTGGTCATCTTCTTTATTGTGCTGCTCATTGCTACATCACCATCATCTGGCCATCGTAATGAATCTGATTCTGCAAAACAACACGAAACATCGATTGGTGATTTTAATTCTGAAACCACCTATCCCAGCAATGTTTCAACAAGCACTCAAATGCCAAGTACGACCACTGCAAAGTATGATCACAGAATGGTGAAACGACTCGGTCTGATCGAAAGCATGACTCGCGAAGTGTGGAAACAACAAAATGCAATCATTACTAAACAGGAGAAAGTTCGCAATGTGATTCAAATGTTGAGCACACTTTGGGTGATGGGACTGAGAGAGGAATTTGAAGAGGGAAAACTGTGGATTGAGACCAACTACTACAATGACGATTTCGAGTATCCGATCAATACTTTTGTGGTAGCCACTGAATACATTGGCTCACTGTTATCATGTTTTGCACTCACAAATGACACTAAAATGTTGGATAAAGCGAAACAAATTGGAGATAGATTGAAGATCGAATTTGACACTCCCACAGGTTCGTTTTATACATGTAACTTATTGCTTAACTTAAATGTATCTTTCTCTAGGTTTACCGACTTTTCACATGACATCAAACCAAACTTTCGGTTCAACTGATGCTTCCTTGTCCTTTGTAGGCGGTCAGCACCTCGAGTTCATCTTCCTCGCTGACATGACCAACGATTTGGACATGAAGTCTAAAGTTCGCAATGCACGAACATTTCTGCAAAATGTCGACAAACCACACAACGGACTGTACATGGATAGCATTGATGTGAGCACTGGCCAATGGACGAGCATATCTTCGAGTATGTTATGGCATTCTCAAGTGTTCTACCAGTACTTGATCAAGAGTTATGTTCAGTCGAATGGAAAAGATGGACAGGCGATTGAGATGTACAAAGACGCAATGGATGCGGTGGTGAACAATTCGGTGATAGACATTCAAAATGGTGCATTCTTTGCACAATACTATAACCCACGTGCTAGTGCCAATAAGTCTCACTCACATTGGGATTATGATGCGTGCTATTTGGGTGGAATGTTGGCACTGGGCGCTGAAGCAATGCAACGCGATTTAGACAAGAACAATTCGATTGACGCCAAACGAGTGCAACAGGAACAAAGTCGCATTGCACTACACTGGACAATGGCAAAGGACATTACCGAAATGTGCCGAATTGACTCGAACAAAACTCATGAAACTAAACGACGGTTAATTGATTTCATAAACAATGATGTTACATTCACGACCACGTAAGTTCAAAATTCAATGTTTCTTAAGTTTTCTAATCAACTTTTTATCTCAATTTCACAGAGATGCATTGGCAGAAAGTTATTTCGTTTTATGGCGTCTTACTCATAATGTCAAATACCGAGACTATGCTTGGGTGTTGGCGCAAGAAATTTATGAACACAGCCGAAGGGTGAAAAAAGAAGGAGTTATCATTTATCACATCGATATATACGATAATTACATCAGTTCTACTCTCAAGTATCTCTATTTGACCTTTTCTGAGGATTCTCTTCTGCCACTAGACCAGTGGGTCTTTAATCGAGTCGGTCAAGCATTGCCGATTTGTGGAAAGAATCCTGCGTATCCTGCTGAGAAGTGTACTTACAAGTGAATGTGCCAATAAAGCATTTCTTCTTTGAATTCACATTGAACAGAGAATCATGTGAATTTGGGTTGTGTTTGTAACGTGTAACTTAATTTGATATTTATCGCAAATTCAAATATCGATCATTCATTTGAGTGTACTCGTCAAGTTCCACTGTTTGCGTTGAACTCTCAACACCATAATCAGAATTTTCATGCATATTTTCATACTCATAATTCTCCATGTGATAAAAATTTGAATCTGGAAACTGTTTCAGTATTGTGTTATTTGAATTTTCACTTGATTTGGATTTTTAAAATGTTTAAACACAAATTGACGTAATCCAGGACCAACACTGAGATGAACAGTACAATTTGTTACGTTAAAAACTTTATTCGTGATGAAATAAAAGTACACAAATAACAATAGTGGTGAGGTCCAATCAGTGAAGGTAAAAACCACCAGTTCAGGAGGGTAAGGGTCGAGACCCAATTAAAAGAGAGAGAAAGACCACCTTGTAGAGAGACTTGATTGATCTTAATGCCTTGAAACGTCACTGAAATTGATTCATCTCAACAGTCAATCATTTCATTGCATCTGGCCTAGATCATTGACAGCCATCGTACTAATCAACGTACAAATCTGTTAAGACACATGCAGAAATGCAATATTTTGGTTTGCCTATTTAAATGAAAAAAGCGAACAACAACAAGATCTCGTTGACGATCGTAACCCAAAACCAAAATGTGCGAGTGGTGGAGCAAGTGATTGCCGATTAGAATTGATGATTCATATCAATGTCAATAATGATCAAAGTTCAACAAATAATCTGTAGGCAATAATCGTTTATGTATCGCAAACAAATTTATGATAAATGAATAAAGTTACAAATACGACAAAGAACAAATGATTCTGCTTCGATCAATTAACTCAATTCACAGAAGAAATGATTTGTTGTCACATTCACTTGTTAGTACACTTTTGAGCAGGATAAGCGGGATTCTTGCCACAAATTGGCAGCGGTTGGCCGGCTCGATTAAAGATCCACTTGTCTAGTGACAGAAGAGAATCCTCAGAAAAGGTCAAATAAAGATAGTTGAAGGTGGAAGTGAGGTAATTGGTAATGCAGTTTCGATGGCAAATGCATGTGTTTGAAATTGAGAACGCCATCTTCGACATTACTTGGTCTGTAATATTGTCCATTCCACGTACGGAAATGTCTGTAGATTGCTAATGCCAACAATTTTCGGCGATAATATTTTGTCCGACCGTGGTGTTAGATGGATTGGTTGGCAACCAGTCGCAATTTTCGATGATCAAATTCTGTCCCACCATGGCGTTAGATGGATTGGCTGGCAACCATTGGCAATATTCGATGATCAAATTCTGTCCCACCATGGCGTTAGATGGATTGGCTTGCAACCATTGGCAATATTCGATGATCAAATTCTGTCCCACCGAGGTATTTGTTGGATAACTTGGCAATCAGTCGCAATTTTCGATGATCAAATTCTGTCCCACCATGGCGTTAGATGGATTGGCTGGCAACCATTGGCAATATTCGATGATCAAATTCTGTCCCACCGAGGTATTTGTTGGATAACTTGGCAATCAGTCGCAATTTTCGATGATCAAATTCTGTCCTACCGTGGCGTTAGATGGATTGGTTTGCAACCATTGGCAATATTCGATGATCAAATTCTGTCCTACCGTGGCGTTAGATGGATTGGTTTGCAACCATTGGCAATATTCGATGATCAAATTCTGTCCCACCATGGCGTTAGATGGATTGGTTTGCAACCATTGGCAATATTCGATGATCAAATTCTGTCCCACCGAGGTATTTGTTGGATAACTTGGCAATCAGTCGCAATTTTCGATGATCAAATTCTGTCCCACCATGGCGTTAGATGGATTGGCTTGCAACCATTGGCAATATTCGATGATCAAATTCTGTCCCACCATGGCGTTAGATGGATTGGCTTGCAACCATTGGCAATATTCGATGATCAAATTCTGTCCCACCAAGATGTTTGTTGGTTAACTTGGCAACCAGTCTCAATTTTCGATGATCAAATTCTGTCCCACCATGGCGTTAGATGGATTGGCTGGCAACCATTGGCAATATTCGATGATCAAATTCTGTCCCACCATGGCGTTAGATGGATTGGCTGGCAACCATTGGCAATATTCGATGATCAAATTCTGTCCCACCGAGGTATTTGTTGGATAACTTGGCAATCAGTCGCAATTTTCGATGATCAAATTCTGTCCCACCATGGCGTTAGATGGATTGGCTGGCAACCATTGGCAATATTCGATGATCAAATTCTGTCCTACCGTGGCGTTAGATGGATTGGTTTGCAACCATTGGCAATTTTCGATGATCAAATTCTGTCCCACCATGGCGTTAGATGGATTGGCTGGCAACCATTGGCAATATTCGATGATCAAATTCTGTCCTACCGTGGCGTTAGATGGATTGGTTTGAAAACATTGCCAATTTTCGATGATCAAATTCTGTCCTACCGTGGCGTTAGATGGATTGGTTTGCAACCATCGGCAATTTTCGATGATCAAATTCTGTCCTACCGTGGCGTTAGATGGATTGTGTGGGAAACATTGCCAATTTTCGGTATGTTTATGTATACAGTAAGCTCACGCAGCGAAGTCAAAAATCCAATTAATGTCATCTGAAATGCCACTGTGCATCCCAGCTCAGAAGACCGATGACTGTAGAGTTGCCATTTTATATTGTTCGCAAATCCCAGCTCAGACGACCGATGACTGTAGAGTTGCCATTTTTATATTGCTCGCAAATCCCAGCTCAGAAGACCGATGACTGTAGAGTTGCCATTTTATATTGCTCGAAAATCCCAGCTCAGAAGACCGATGACTGTAGAGTTGCCATTTTATATTGCTCGAAAATCCCAGCTCAGAAGACCGATGACTGTAGAGTTGCCATTTTATATTGCTCGAAAATCCCAGCTCAGAAGACCGATGACTGTAGAGTTGCCATTTTATATTGCTCGCAAATCCCAGCTCAGAAGACCGATGACTGTAGAGTTGCCATTTTATATTGCTCGAAAATCCCAGCTCAGAAGACCGATGACTGTAGAGTTGCCATTTTATATTGCTCGAAAATCCCAGCTCAGAAGACCGATGACTGTAGAGTTGCCATTTTATATTGCTCGCAAATCCCAGCTCAGAAGACCGATGACTGTAGAGTTGCCATTTTATATTGCTCGAAAATCCCAGCTCAGAAGACCGATGACTGTAGAGTTGCCATTTTTATATTGCTCGCAAATCCCAGCTCAGAAGACCGATGACTGTAGAGTTGCCATTTTATATTGCTCGCAAATCCCAGCTCAGAAGACCGATGACTGTAGAGTTGCCATTTTATATTGCTCGCAAATCCCAGCTCAGAAGACCGATGACTGTAGAGTTGCCATTTTATATTGCTCGCAAATCCCAGCTCAGACGACCGATGACTGTAGAGTTGCCATTTTATATTGCTCGCAAATCCCAGCTCAGAAGACCGATGACTGTAGAGTTGCCATTTTATAATGGCATTTGCAATGCCGCATTGCCACAAAAGCGAATTGCAAAAGTGCTCAAACGAGACAGAAATGTCATTTGAGGACGAAGAGTGACACTTGGAATGAACCTTGAGAAATATAGATCCAATCAGAGATGACGAAGGTTCTGATGACGATCAAGGCAGGCGAACAAATCGGTCACAATGTTGGTAAATTGGTCTCGATTTGTATTGCCTGTATCGATAATGCAGAAAATTTTCATTTTCAATTCGACCAAATGTTCTGAGAAATGCTCGATAAGGCGAATGACTTGTGCAAGCCCGAAGATGGAACAATTTTGAATCACAACCAGTTGCAATAAATTTATTTTTGCAATTAAAATGTCGATATTTGCAATAGTAAAAAATCAAAAATTGCAATATCGACTTTTGCAATAGTCTCAGATTTAAGTTACAATAGTGAATATTGAAATTTGCAATAGTAAAATATTTATAATTGCAATAATAAATGTCGTTTTTTTACAATTTACAATATTTCTATTGTAAAAATCAATATTGCAATTTTTGAATTTTTACTATTGCAAATATCGATATTTTTATTGCAATTTTTCAATGCTTTATATTTCAAATGTCGATATTGCAATTTTTGAATTTTTACTATTGCAAATATCGATATTTTTATTGCAAGATAAAATACATGCCACAACCAGTTGAGTGATGTTGGACAAGTTCACCAGGGAATTGATAAATCGAGTTGTGAGCAAACGATCGGGTAGTGCAAGTGTATTGAAATTTAATTGGTCAAGTGATTCGAGTGAAAGCCATGGCGATCCGTCATCACGACGAACATGCTGAATCAAATCGGTTTCGTGCGAATTGTGAATGAAATTCTGATTTAACTTATCGAGTTGACATTCCTTTTGAACAATAACAAGTCGTCTTCGTCTCATTAGCTCGGTTCGACGTGATTTGTGCCAACTTGTGCACACCAGTCCGATGGAACAAAGTAGATCGACCAGTGGCACGTGCTTAAAGATGGCTTCGAGACAGACAGAGGGCAGTTTGGATAGACACGGAGCCATTCTGGGACGAGCTGATTCAGGTCGAGAAGAAAGCTATAGTACGAAGGAAAATCGTTGCAAGGACAACAAACAAAAATAACATGTGATAATCAGCTGACATTTCTGCTCACAGCGAGTACGATTGCGTTAAACTCAACTCGAAAGTCGAGATAATATTTTTATTAGTATTTGACGACAAAATTGTTGTCAAATTTAATTATTCCAACAATCCAAACAATCATTATGACCTTCAACACAAAAGAAGTATACTTTGAAATACACTAAAGATGTGTCATAGATTTTCTCATTCATAGTTCATAGATATTTGATAGATATTTGATAAACTGTGATTTGTATCTTTTTATCGAAAATCTTTTATTAATGTATTAAATATTTTAATCGTCAAATACATTTATCATGATACTTTCCTAACATTCAACATTCATTTCAAATTCAAATATGGATCATTCATTGGAGTGTACTCGTCAAGTTCCACTGTTTGTTCAGCTCTCTCAATCCCATAATCAGGGATTTCATGATACATATTTTCATGTTCATAATTCTCGGTGTGATAATAATTTGATTGTACAAACTGTTTTGGTATTGTTTCATCACTTGAATTGTCATTTGATTTTGAAATAAATTTGCAATAACAGACAACAACGAAAAACAGTGCCAAAGTGATCAACAGCACAATTATGATGATTTCTTCTTGAAAATAAATGAATTAATGTATGTACAACCAAACTTTACTACTTACTCCACATTTGTGTAATTCGTGTCCAAGTTGACGCCTTCATGTTCTCCATTGATTCAACACAAAGTTGATGGATCACCGCTTTGGAGTCATTCACAGATGAGTTATCACTCGAACACTGGTGTATTGGATGTTCATTCCAATTGTCATCAATCCTTTCGTACACCTTCACATAGTCCACAATCAGCAGTGGACACTTCCAGTAGAGTAGTTCAAAGTTGTCCACCAGTGCTTCTCGGTAGTCTTCACTGCCGACGCCAATTTGAAAGCGAATTTGATGATTAGGAAGGAGACCGTGCGTTTCTGACAATGAAAAATTAAATTGTTGTCTGAACTGTTTTAATTGTAATTTACCGTTAAATGCAATAGTCCTACTGTAGACTTGATCAACGAACAACTTCAATTCCTTTTCATCCCACTCTACTCCGTACAAATGGAATTCGTGTAAATTCTTGTACAACTGAACACTCTCATCCACGTATGCATTGTCATCACTCGAATTTGCGTAGTACACGCCTCGATCAATTTCGGACACTTTGTTGGTCGAGCAGAGCAGATCAATCTCTCCATTCTCGTGCCAGTACCTCTCCCGCTCGTTCACCGTGTAAATGCACAGATGAATTTGCTTGCCAATTGGCAGTGATGCTCGTATCTCGTAACGTCCTTTACGGAAGGTCTGTTTGGTCACAATTGCAGCACCGGTGTAGTTGTACTCGTAGTAGGGTTCGTGCTTTACCGACAGTACCAAAAAGCCCGAGGTGAGCTTGACGTTCGAGGCCAAATTGCAACTCACTTGTTTCGAGTCGTGATTGCCTAAAAAGAAATACACATTTACAAATATTCAACAATATATAGCAACAACAATTCACCATAACAACCTGATTCTTCGTGTTCAATCTTCCATTGGGTCGAATCGAGTTGATTTGCTTCGAATTGATCTTCCCAAACCAACTTCCAATGCTCATTGGTTTGCTCATTTAACATGAAACATGATTCTGTCGTGTTTGTGGAATTGTTCATTAAAGATGAACTGACACATTTTACGAATTGAATAATTACGTAAAGTAAAAGTAATTTCAAAATATTAAACATTTTAATTGGATTTGTAAATTATTTATTAAACAAAACAAATATCATTTTTGTTACGGTTATAAAGACAATATTGACTTGTCAACAACAAAAAATACAATTGACAATTTGAAATAGGAAATGCATTTCCTGCAAATGTTTCTACCGTTGCACGTAATCATTTTGAATATTTGTGTAGTTTCCGCTTTTGATAATCATTTGCAAACAAAAATGTCAATCTTTTCGTTAAATTAAATTGGTCAATCAGACATTTTACTAGTTGATTCACAATTTTGAATAAAAGCATTATTTCGAATTATTGAGCAAATATTTGAGAATTTGTTTGAATAAAAATTTCGTTGATAATTAGTTCACTGTATGAGAAATTCATACATTAACTAAAAAGAATGAAGAATCAAATTGAAAGAATTGCATGCAAAGGTGAGACAATTTCAATTGGTTTGATTTTCACCTTTTCCAAAATGAATCCAACTGCATTGGCGATTTGAGTGGATCAGCAAAAAGGGACTATATTGAGTTGGGTTGAGTATATTCTGGTGCCTAGAAATGCTCGACAATTGAATTTAATTAAGTATCTCGCAAACATTTAATATCCAAACCGTGTTCAATCAAAATAACTGCTTAAATACTTAATACAAAGTTTTTTTTTATTACATTATGTTATCAACATTATTTGAATATTTGCATTATCAAGACAAGACTTAGCGTGAGTTTAATTTTGTCCATTTTGCTCATGTTCACTAATTTGTCAAACAAACATTCCACTTTCAAGAAGTGTTAATTTGATTATTATATTGATTTAAATCATGATACTTGTTGCTAGTAAATTAAATCTTGTAAAAGTGTTTTATTGATACATTAAAAATTATAAATCAAATTTCAAATTTTAAAGTTAAAAAATGTAAGCCAAATTGGAATAAACCAATCTGTAATGGAACCGTAATTAATAAAGTGACCATTTTTCAATCGAGACGACGTTCCAGCAGTTGATTATCCACACGAATGTAATTTTCAGGATTACGATTGTCCACAATGTTCAGTCGTGTCTGTTCTTTCTGCAGTTTGGGCAACTTGAAATGCTGCATGCGAATGTGCAGAACAACATTGGGGCGACACTCTGAAGAGTAAACACAATCGAGCCAAGTGCACGAGAATGGCTTTATGGCCAGATGAATGCGCTCGTGTACGGCCAATTTGGAATCCAGTGGAAAGGATTTGCCGCAACCTGGGAATTTGCACGTGTACTTCGGGCCAGAAGTGCCATCAGATCGTGTCTTCTTTTGTTTGTTGCCAATTTGGTTTGCGGGTTTGCGTTTACGGCCAGAAGAAGTGGATGGCTGGTTTATGTCAACACCAACACCATCACGCAAATTCGCATGTTCTCCTGTAAATTCTTCAAACGAAACATTCACCACCAGAGGATCATCATCGAATCCTTTCTCGTTTCCACCTCGTTGCCCAGTGACAGGACGAGTGCCACCGAAACGTGACTTTATCATTCGCACCTCATTCCGCACCAGTGTGATACGTTGATCGATCCATTGGTTAAGTTCGTGTTTCACTCGTTCACCATTCACCACCAGTTGTTCGTCAAATCGGTCCAAGAACGACGAAAATCGGTTGAGTAGAGCCATTTCGATGGTAAACACGAGTCGCGAAGAAATTGCTCAAAATATTTCTTACCAAACAACTTTAGTTGTCAATATGCGTTTGCGACTATTTCCACAATAACATGATTACGCGTAAATATTTTCCATGCTAAATGTTTTGTTTTCTCGTGTGTTTGTGATTGTGAGTGTCTCGGTCACTTTCTTGTATTTCAACATGTCTCGTTTCACTCATCGTTTCATCTCGTTCCTGGATCGATTTGAAGATCGACTCGAAGTGGATTGTGAACGATTGAAGAGCCAACTCATCGCTCAGGTTGACCAACAATTTGGTGTTTTACGTGCAAAAGTTTGCGAAATGAGAGGTCGTTTTGCTGTTTTTAGTGGTCGCAATTCTCCTTCTTTTGTCCCCCTCGATGATCCAGAAGTGGAAACTGTCTCGTTGGACGAGTAGTGGCATGAACGTCATTCTGCTGATGAATCTCACAATGCTCCATCAACTTCTTCTGGCCATAAACGCAAATCCACCAACAAACGAAAGAAATCGTGTGAATCGACTCTAACTGCTGGACCGAATAAGTTTGGGTGCAAGTATGAAGGATGTGGGAAATTATTTCCAGATAATTA
Source organism: Rhizoglyphus robini (assembly GCA_023373905.1). NCBI lineage: Eukaryota > Metazoa > Arthropoda > Arachnida > Sarcoptiformes > Acaridae > Rhizoglyphus > Rhizoglyphus robini. The sequence goes on along the minus strand of JAKIJQ010000270.1, from coordinate 7,991 downwards.
TGCTTTGGCTCGACACGAACGAATCCATTTGGGAGTGAAGCCGTACTCATGCACCTGGGACAATTGTTCGTACAGCTCGGAACAACGTGGTCCTGTGATCAATCACGTTCGTTCGATTCACTTCAAACTGCCTCAAACAGTCAAAGCACAGCATCGTCGACGATCGTAACCCAAATGATTTCATTCAGGTGAACGCAGATTTGTTGGCTCGTCGTTTGCAGTGATCCATTACATTTCATATTCAATTTCACTTTAACCAATTTAATATAATCTTCCACACTTTCAATATGTCATAAACTCAATTTCAGCTAATCTGTCAAACAATAAAGTAAATTTTCACTGAAATACCTTTTATTTTGATTTACTACATTATTTCTCAATTTAATTTTCAGTTCATATTTTTTAATTTGTTCCAATGATTGAGTTCTCGCTAGTCAGACGATTTAGGATTTTTGTGAAATTAAATTTAAATCTAATTGAGTGGTATTTAGTGGTTGGAAGATAAAAATGAAGTAAATGCGAATATGTACCATTTATTATTGTAAATTGGACAGCGAACAAGTGGTGTTATCCTTGAATTATGTTTTTGATGTGAAGGAATAAATTCAGGATCATAGAAAGGATTCTGAAATTGATTGTGCTACTGTTGTGGTTAAGGAAGAAATAAAGAAGGTGATAGTGAATAGTAATATTACAATTAATTGATTTCAAATCGTATTTGAGATTTGAATGAAATAATTTAGGATCAATTCAATGTAATATGTGATAAGCATGAGATTGTGATTGTCTTCGGGAGATTAGAGCTATTTTGAATAATTAAATCAATTAATTATTTATCAATTAAATGAAATTCAAAATAAATCACAGTGCTTTTGAACAATTTCAAATTCATTTTATGAATTGTTTCGAGTAATTGAGATTAGTTGAGGATTAGAATGCAATCAATCAATAAATTGAAAAATTAGAAAGTATTTTATTGTTATACTATAAATTATAAATCAAAATGTAAATCAAATTATTGGAATAAACCAATCTGCAGTGGAACAGTAATGAATAAAGTGAAACCATTTCTCACTCGAGTCGACGTTCCAGCAGTTGATTATCCACACGAATGTAATCTTCCGGTTTACGGTTGTCCACAAAGTTCAGTCGTGTCTGTTCTTTCTTGAGCCGGGGCAACTTGAAATGCTTCATGCAAATATGTTCAACGATATTACCCCTTTTCACTGCCAAATAACGACAATCGAGCCAGGTACAGGAGAATGGCTTTATCTTCAAATGAATGCGTTCGTGTGCACTCAACCAGGAATCGTGTAGAAATGATTTGCCACAGCTGGGGAATTTGCACGTGTATTGCTTCGAACCAGAATTGCCATCAGATCGTGTCTTCTTATGTTTGTTGCCAATTTGGTTTGCGGGTTTGCGTTTACGGCCTGAAGAAGTAGTTGGCTGGTTTAGGTCAACACCATCACCATCACGCAGATTCGCTTGTTGTTCCATAAATTCTTCAAACGAAACATTCACCACCAGAGGATCATCATCGAATCCTTTCTCGTTTCCACCTAGTTGCCCAGTGACAGGACGAGTCCCACCGAAACGTGACTTTATCATTCGCACCTCATTCCGCACCAGTGTGACACGTTGATCGATCCATTGGTTTAATTCGTGTTTCACTCGTTCACCATTCACCACCAGTTGTTCGTCAAATCGGTCCAAGAACGACGATAATCGGTTGAGTAGAGCCATTTCGATGACAAACACGAGTCGCGAAGGAATTGCTCAAAATATTTCACAGCAAACAACTTTTGATGTCATTGACATCATGTCAATATGCGTTTGCGACTATTTCCACCACAACTTGATCACGCGTAAATATTTTCCCTGCTCAATGTTTTGATTTCTCGTGTGTCTGTGTTTGATTGCCTTTGTCCCTTTCTCGTATATTCTCTAGTATTTCACCATGTCTCGTCTCACTCATCGTTTCATCTCGTTCCTGGATCGATTTGAAGATCGACTCGAAGTGGATTGTGAACGACTGAAACGTCAACTCGTCGCTCAGATTGACCAACAATTTGGTGTTTTGCGTACAAATGTGCGTGAAATCCGAAACCGTTTCATCCATGGTGGTCAAGCTCGTTCCAGCAACATTGACCTACTGTTTGTTGATTGATTCTGATTGATGAAGGTTGTGCTCAAGCATTTATTTCTGATGTTGATTTAGCTCGTCACGAACGTATTCATTTGGGCATCAAGCCATTCTCGTGCTCGTGGCCCAATTGTCGTTATTCAACCGGACAACGTTCTTCTGTGCTCCGACATGTTCGCGAAAAACATTTCAAATTGCCACGAAGCGATAAATCATCGCAAAACTACCGACAATCGCGATCCCAACCAATTTGTCCAGGTGGACAACGATCTGTTGGAACGTCGACTCGAGTGAGCCATCAAACTATTCTCAACTGTTTATTCTTTTAATTGTCACATTTGTTGACTTTATCTTTGGGAACAATGTTTCTATACTTTATTCTTTAGATTTTCTCAACTTTTGCAATGAATAAAACGATATTAATAACTAAATTTGACGTTTGTTAATCAAAGATTTATTATTGATTAAAAACAAATTGACATAATCGAGTGTGTTAAACTCAAGATGACGTTGTCCATTTGAACATCAAGAACATGGACAAAAAAGTGAATTTGAATTGAGACAATTTATTGTTGTACAATTGTACTTGCAAGTGACTTCTTTATTATTATTTACAAAGATGAGATAATTTGAATAAGAATTCTACGATGTAATTGAAAATAGATTCATAGTATACTATTCAAATTATAATTTATCAGAATTAAGTAAATGTGATTGTGTTTTTTGAAAGATTATAAATCGATTTTATGAACTGTTACGTTTATTTGAGGATTTATTTATTATTCAGGTATTTAAACTACTAGTTCGTATGAATTAAATAAATGAGAATGCTTTTGAAATTCACAGCAAACAGCTTTTGATGACAAAAAAGTGCGACTATTTTAACTTAATAATTAAGAGATTGGTAATCTGACTGAGCAGTTGTGTTGTGTGTGTGTCGTTGTCGTTGCCTCGATGCATATTTTCTCGTTTGAGTTTTTACGAATCTGGGCTGGAAACATTTTTCTACTAGATCCTAATCACATCTAATCGACATATCCGCTGAATTGAATATTTACTATTTTGTTTGTTTTACTCGATTTTATATCTCCATTCTAAATATCATCATTTTTTCACTCTCTCCACGATGTTACCTCACTCCTCGTTCGGCACCGGCTGCCTCCTGCTGGTGGTTCTGATCCTATTTGGCTCCACCTTTGGAAATCCAACCAACGATGTAAGTGATCTTTGGTTTTGTTTGTCGCCTTTATCTAATATTTTTTTCGGTTCATTTTAGACGAGCACTACTAAACTACTATTGTCCTCGTTTGCTCAGTCCAAAGTCCTTTCGATGAGAGTGCTCAACCAGAACTTGTTGATCATCACAAAGGACTCAATGGTGTACAAAGTTCCGATGGCCAATTACGCCAACAACCATATTAGTCTGTACGGAGTGATGCCGGTGGAGTTGACGGACAAATGGCCCATGCTAACCAGTAACGATAATTTTACAAAGCAAGTGCTGAATGGTAGAAAAGCACAGTCTTTCTCGATTGGTATGGACAAGGAAACTCTTGTTCTTGCTTTCAGCAATCAGGATGGTCTACTCAAAACTGTCACCTTTTCATTTAAACCTCCAAATGCAACCTACCAAGAAATCGAAATTTATGGTCAAGAATCTAGCACTAAGTACGGGCATTTAATTTCTTCTGATGTGTCAAAAGTTTTTTGGAAATTTGACCTGTGTAAGAAGTCCGACGGAAATGGCTCCGATGTGATTGTATTCGAGGCACCGTTCACCAACTGTGCACACATTAACTGGAAAATCGAAAACGGTGGTTTCGTGTACCTGAATCGTTTCCATCTCTTCACCAAGGACCAGGTTTACATCTTCGGCCACCCAGGATCCAATTTCTCCCAAGTTGCGCTCAAAGTAGTCAAGTTGACGGACTTTTTTATCCGAATCATTCCCACCCCGACCACCAATGGTACTGTTTTCGATACTAACAAAAATGGTTTGCAACCATAACATTACCAACCATCATTACCATTAACATTTATTTTATTTCTTTAGATGCATCCATCAGCATAATCATCGGTATTGTGGCCATGAGCGTATTAATTGTGGTCCTCATCTCTGTAATGGTAATGAAGATGGTTTTCTACAAGAAGTCTGCTGACGACGATGTTCAAAACCGGGACGACAAGAACTCTGTCAATGGCGAACTGCACCACAAGTCCTCCAAGTCGGTGAAAAGCGTTGCTAGCATCAGTTCCAAAGTCTAAATCTTCGCTCAAAATCATCAAAGTACCCCTGAAGACTCACTCTAACTTTACTCTCTATATATTATCACTATATACTAATATTACAAGGCTCTGTGGTACACGCCCTGTAATATACAGTAGAGAGGCATATGGACAGAAACGTATTGATCGGATGAAAAGTGCAGTGGAAGGCAAGTGGGACGAAACATATTGATCGGATGTTAGCGCAGTGGAAGGCAGAAGGCCGATGTTACTGACGCGTGTCTTGTGCTGCACACAGCGAAAGGCAGAGCGCCGCAAAATCTTCACGAGTACGCCAGCGTAATTACCACATACATGCTTTGTTTACCAAATGTCAGCTGTTCTCGCTCTGTGATACGGGCTCCTCGTTCTAAAATAGTTCAGAATTGTTTTGAATTTTCTTTTTCCTACGTTGTTTTTGTTTCTATCTAAATGCACATGTCAGCCAAATCTACGAACGAGTTGAATTCATCAAATTCTGCCAAACTCATCTAAATCTATCACGTCCTCGAAGAACGCCCTTCTACTTAGCAATGTTATTGGTTGTGTTTGGTGTGTTTGTTTACATTGTATGGTTATTGTTACAAGAGTGTACACATTGCTCCCGAACCTTTCTTTTCAAATCACCTATATTTGTGCTTTTTTAATATTTTTACTGCAGTGCCGAGCGAGCCTTGACAGTGCGCTTTCTCGCAACAACTTCAGTTAAACACGCTGGTTGTTTTGATACCAAATAACTTGATTGCAACTGTGATTTGAAGCATCTCCAGAACCAGAACCCTAGATTTATTTAACCCCATCACTCAACTGATTTGCCTCATCTATCATCAAACATGATCACTATGTGATTACCTTTATTTTCAGTCTTCCTTTCTAATGTGTTTTGCCATTTTTATTTCTTTGTTTGACGCAAGTATCAAAGAAACATCAAAGAACGCTTTACTTCAAGAGCCTGAAGAGATTCGGTTTAAAGAAATTAATTAGTAATCGCCATCTTTTTTCTCGTCAATTTACAAAATGAAGATTAATTCCATCCTCTCATCATACAACCTGACTCATCAATTGGTAAAAACTATATTATTTTACTGAATTGTAAAATAAACCTGTTTTTTGGCTAGACTTTTTTATTATTTCAGACTATAGCGACCGGCCACCTTGTCTCCATTGCTCTTGATTCGTGAATGCCCCGAACATGCCTGCTCTGAAATCGAATATCCTCCGACCGCCTGGCGTGACAACAACACATTACAAATCAGACATGTTCTGGATTCCGTTGTTGGTGACAGCTGCAAATCCTTGCTCTAACGTATTAATATTACCACTGTTTGGTATATTATGTAGCCACAAGTTCACTGTTTTTCAATTCCGCACTGGCGGATCTTTGTCCGCGACTTAGGTCAATCACTCTCCTCACCCACTCTGACTGGTGTAGAATACAGCCGATATTTACAATGTGGCAATGGGGGGCAGGCAAGAACAACAAGCGACTTGGTTTGGGAATCGAGCTTGATTTCGGAAGAATGATGACGGGAAATACCTGATCAGATTCCAGGAACCGAAACTGATTCTGAATAAGATCATCTGGGTGCTGGTTGTCGAATGCCAGTCTCTACATCAAATAGTCAAATGCCAAACTCGAGTCCGAATGAACAATAACTACTACGAGTACAAAGTTGCTATTCCAAAGTCACGACTTCTTACTCCCACTGTTATCAGTCTATATTTATTATTCGGTTTCTGATCATTTGGGCAATTCACAAAATCAATATTAAACAATTTTTTTGTTAAATTCAATGCTGTCATTTTCTCTTTTGCCATCCACCACACCGATCAAAACTTACAAGGTTTCTGCTTAAAATAACTCAAGGATTTTGAATCACCCCAGTTTAAGAAGGAAAGGCACAATCGCAAGGAAAACGTTTTTTTGTCTGTTGTGATTGAGAAACCGAATAAAATACGTTGCACTAACTGCAGCTCTGTCACCAATTGCTATCATACAAATGCATACAAAGGAATAATTCCACAAACTCGGGCTTTTCAACTTTGCCTATTACTTTTAATTTTCTGTGCATTATGTTCCGGAAATCACTATTTGATCCTAAAGTTTCGATTCTAAACAAGAAATCATATATTACTTAAGGTTCAGATAAGCACCAATCAAGCCTTACCCAAACATGCAACCTATCAGTGGACACATGCATTTGATCAAATTACTCAATTTGTTTTTCAACTTTTAATTTATGAATTGGGCTATGGGCTCGCCGCAGAGTTTTTTACAAGGAAACGTTTGCGTAGCAATCTGGAAGTGACTTTGTGACCCGTCCACCCAAGTCATTTGAGTTTCCTTCAGATAATTAACTTGTCATTAGACAAATGACGATTTTTCCTATTGGGCAAATCGGCTCGTGGAATAAACTTAGGATAACCTATATTACCACTAATAAATTTATGACTGAATTCTGTTTAAGAAAAAAATATTCAAAATTAAATTAACAAAATAGCCCTTACAATAAAATGTTTACCAGTGATTCTATTCACTCCATTACCGAAAATGGCAAATGTAACCAATTAGGCATGGTTTTTCTTTTAGTGCCAACCGGACATAAGATAAAGTGCAGATGTGCCAATTCATCCTCTTCACCGTTTGGATACAAACGAAGGTAAACTTTAGATTTTTCATTAGATGCTGTAAATTTCTTCGATTCCTCCCCACCAGGCCAAGCCAAATTTCCATGTCCAGTCGGTGTCAAGTGAAGAGAAATTTTCAATGAATCCAAATGCATTTATGCATTAATGTGCACTACATGACAAGTTAGTTTACCTTTTTGGTGGTTGAACGGTTTCGTGGTATTTTACAAGGTGTTTGAATATTTTTTTACAATTGGCTGAATATTTTGAAAATATTTAAATGTTTCATTTCTGAATTGACAGTTTTATCAGTTTTACTTTTATTTTTTAACAATTTGAATTGTGAAACTTCGATTAGTAAAATGGAAAACCAGTCCATTTTGTTGTATCATCATTGGAGAATTGAAATTTCAGTTGGTATCTTCTTTCGCATCAATGAATATATTAAAATCGGCAAATCTATCTAACTTTTTGCACTCGTTGGGTCAATGTGGAACAATATTTGGTAGAACTAATAGCAATTTGTGGACATTTGCGTTTGACAACTCAAAATAGACCGAAAAAGAAAGTTTCGGGACATTGGCATTAAATTCCAGGCTTTCCTGCGATACATTTTATTTAGCTCTTTAGTTTAATATTGAGTAACACCTTTTGGATAGTCTATATTTTCATTCAATATTGACGTTTATATTTGTGATTTTTAAATTCGTAATTTTACCTTTTGCAATTAAACTTTTTTGTAGCTCTTAGTTTTAGTCGGAATTATCTAATTAATATTTTAATTTAATAAATATCAAGGCACTGTAGGCACGGTGTCACTCACCTGTCCAATCACCGCCACCAAACACGATAATTGACTCAATTTGATTTATACAGCATCAATGCAATAACATTGGTAACACTCGAAGATTGTAGACCATTCCTGCAAATGGTCAAACTAAACTGATTTGGT